>JAXIVJ010007241.1:0-61805 GCA_036785665.1 Chirona hameri | reverse complement strand
ATATATATATATATCCACATGGAAATCTCGCGATAACTCCGCTAGTTTTGGTCACAGGTCTTCAAACTTACCAGCATTGGAAAGCTAATGAAATTATACATCGTATATGTGATAACCATCCCCATCGACGTTATATTCACTTAGCTTCACCGCAGAGAAGAAGACCGAAAAAATGTGACAAAAACATAGCTATATTTCGGCAAAGGGAGTGATCTTTCACAGATCTGAGGTCGCGCTAAACAGCAGGTCCTAAGCGCTGGACCAAACACGCTTGAGCAGCAAACAGTGATGCAATGAAACAACATGGCATGTCTGACAGCAACGAAGTTACGACACTCGGTGCACCACTTTGACTAAGCCATGGCGGCGACCTCACATCAGATGCTCGAAGTGTCGGCCGCCCGACTCCACACAAAGCTGCATCCTGCGTCGCATGTTGGCCATGAGATGACCTTGCGGCACATGTCGGCTGTGATGGTGGCCAGGATCTCCCTGATGCTCTCCTTCAGGTCATCCAGAGTGCGTGGTCAGACCTGGTACACTCTTCTTGAGTAACCCCCAAAGGAAGCAATAAAGGGGGCTCAGGTCGGGTGACCTGGCCGGCCACGGAAATTCCGTCTTCAGCCAAATGAGCCTGTCAGCGAACTTGGCCTTGAGTGCGTCCAGGCTGACATGAGCGGTGTGAACAGTGGCACCATCTTGTTGCAATTCGCATTCCGTTTCGTTCCGAATCTTCGGGGATAATAACTCCCATGAAGCATTGCGACGTCGCGCTCGTTAGGGGTTCATCAAGGGAAGAGTGTACCAGGTCCAAACACGCACTCTGAATGACCTGAAGGAGAGCATCAGGGAGATCCTGGCCACCATCACAGCCGACATGTGCCACAAGGTCATGGCCAACATGCGACGCAGATGCAGCTTTGTGTGGAGTCGGGCGGCCGATACTTCGAGCATCTGATGTGAGGTCGCCGCCATGGCTTAGTCAGAGTGGTGCCCCGAGTGTCGTAACTTCGTTGTTGGCAGACATGCCGTGTTGTTTCATGTTCATTACTGTTTGCTGCTCAATCGTATTTGATCCAGCGCTTAGGACCTGCTGTTTGCTGCTCCACCGCGATCTCAGAGCTCAGATATGCGAACGATCACGTGCTTTTCGGAAATAAAGCTATGTTTTTGTCGCATTTTGCAGTCTTTTTCGCTGCGGTGAAGCTAAGTGAATAGAACGTCGATGGGGTTGGTTATCACATATGTAATGTATAATTTCATCAGCTTTCTAATGCTGGTAAGTTGGAAGATCTGCAAGCAATACTACCGGAGTTATCGCCAGATTTCCGAGTGGATACATTTTTATGAAACACCATGTAGTATATATATATATATATATATATATATATATATATATATATATATATATATATATATATATATATATATATATATATATATATATACGCGTACGGCAAATTTGGAGGAGGCCCCACAAAACACCGGGAGGCCCTTGACTGGCTTGCCCCCCTGGCAAAAGTTCGTGGCGCCGCCCCTGCCGTAATGCTTGCGTAATCGATTGCTTTGCTGTTGAGGTGTCATTACCACGTTTGTTCCTCGCGGGACCAGCACGATACATCAGACGGGGTCAGTCTACCTCGATACCTGTTGCTGCACAGCCCAGCCGACATACCGTGAACGCAGAGCCCCCTCCAGTGCCACAGTCCACTCCGCGTACCGACCACAGACCGGGTCGTCGCCCGCAGCCATGGAGCACATCACCAGCCGGATCATCTCTGTCGGGCAGAACTGGTCAGTGGCGACACCGTCTGTCGACCAAGAGCTCCGCATCACCACCGTCCACCACCCGCCCTACGTCTCCATCGAGCTGCAGGCAGACGGCACGTTCAGGTATGACGGCTGCCTGTACGAGCTGTGGCGGCTCGTGGCGCGCCAGCTCGGTCTCCGCTGGCGGATCGTGCCCCGGCTGGACGGAGCGTTCGGCAGTCTGGGTGACGACGGCGCGTGGAGCGGTATGGTGGGCGACCTGGTCTATGGGCGTGCCGATGTGGCACTCAGCTGGTTTTTCCACGCACCTGAGGCGGTCGTCAGTGATAGATTACGTTGATGCGGTGCCGGCCATGAGTGATCACTTGATGTTGTATGTACGTCAAGGTTCCGAGGAGACCCCACGGCTATCCCACAGGCATCTTTGACTCGCTCCTGAAGCCACTGCATGTGGACATCTGGTGGGTTCTGTTCGCCTACATTTTGATGCTGGCGGTGGTCCTTCGAATCTCGGCACACTTCAGCTGTGTCCCGCCCGAGAGGAGTCAGGCACGACGGGACACGGACCCTGGCTCGTGGGGCTCGTGCCTGCTCTCCAGCTTCATGGCTGTGGTGTGTCAGGGCTGGGCCAGTACCCCGCGGTCTGCAGGCGGCCGGGTGGCCACCATCTCCGGCTGGCTGATGGGATTATTTATCTACGTCGGCTACACGGCCAACCTGAACGCCTTTCTGACCGTCGGCACCGTGGAGCCGCCCATCGGCAGCTTACGTGAGTTCTTCGAGCAGCCCAGGCTGGAAACTGGCCGTACCCCCGGGCGCCAGCATACTGAACGACTGGAGAGCGAGCACCGATCCTTACGAGCCTAATCTGTACCAGCGATCAGTCAGTGGCGAGGACTTCTTCGTGCTGGACGATACAGAAGAAAGTGTCCGCCGTTTGCTTCAGCCTCAAGTCATGGTGTACGCTGGCAGAAGGCGACTATTTCCACTGGACAGGACAAGAGGCCTGCAGCTTCGTGCCCTTGATAAATGACGTGAAGACTGCCCGTGACGGTTATATAACCATGGTCAAAGGAAGACAAGAGCTGAGGCGCGAAATGAACGACCTACTGCTGAAACTCAGCGAGACAGGTGTACTTTCGCAAATAAGAAGTAGATGGTTGAAGCCTGAAGAAAGCATGTGCGATCCCCCGGAGAGCTTCAAAAGGTTATCGTTTACGATATCCTGGTGTGGTGGTTCTGATGCCTCTGGGAATTATTTTCAGCGTCGTTATTTGTGCGATGGAAATGACATTCTTCCGAGTGAAGCGACGTCTACAGATGCAGCAGCTATTTTACATCCAGCGAGTGGCCCAGTGAGCAGTGGCGCACACTGACACACCACGACGGAGTACAACGAGCCTAGCAATCGCTGTTCGTGCTGCGCTGCCACGCGTTAGCGCGATCCGATCAATGATTCACTCTAACCAGGATCTGGTAGTTGTGTTCGTGAATGCCCCTAAAAAAATCCACGCACAGTGCCTGTTTGCGTTGTTCAGCAGATTCGGCAGTTCATGAGAATGGTGGTGGCGATGAACTGTCCCTGAACCTAAATGCATGAACTGCACCACTCCTGACTGCACTCAGTGAATACCAATGCACTATCTGTAAGTCGTTTATAGTCACACAGCATCAGTGCCCGTTTTGGCTATCTCCGACTGGGATGTTGCACGTGAGATGAGTATATTTTGCAGAGAAAAACAGCGTCGCTAACCTTATGTGAAACACGGAAGGTGCTTATGCAGTTGCGGTGTAACTAATAAATAAAAAAGCTCACACGTCCTATTGATGTACGTCGAAATCTCCGATGGAATACAAACTTTGAAGACGTCACAACAGGGGCCCAGGAACGATTTTAAAGTTCGGGGGAAGGGGGGGGGGGGGGGGAGGGAGCGAAAACAAAAATTGGGGTCAGTCTTCTCACTTCTCATTTTGGTGCACCTTTTCGTTCTCAAATGTTCCTCATTGAAAATTAACCCGCGCCGTGCTGGTGCTCGGCGCCACCTTCGCCGTGAGGGGGGGGGGGGGGGGGGGGGGGGGGGGGGGGCGTTTCGACGCACCCAACGAACTCGGCTCCTATGGGACGTAGACAAAAACATAAAAACACCGTTCGAAAATTCTTCAAAAATACCTTTTCAACTATTCCACATTTGTTTTGGTTCAGGTCAATATTGAGGTCACCAGAGGGAAATAATTTAAAATACATTTTTGGGTGTATATCATAAGTACCGTACACGACCAGATCCATACGGGTGTGTATCGAAATGCCCCAAGATTGATCAAGGCCAGAGTATGTATTGGCCAATATTCATAAAGGCCCTCAGTTTAAAAGGACCCAGGAATCGTCTTGGCCAGAGGTTGAAAAGGCCAATTGGATCAAAAATGCCCAGACAGGGAGAGGCAATACAGGCCAGAGCTTGTATTGGCCAGAGGTTGAGAAGTCCCGAACTTGTATTGGCCAGAGCTTGAAAGGGCCAGAGCCCGTATTGGCCAGAGGTTGAAAGGGTCAGAGCTTGATGTCCAGAGGTTGAAAGGGCCAGAGCTTGTATTGGCCAGAGGTTGAAAAGTCCAGAGCTTATATTGGCCAGAGGTTGAAAGTGCCAGAACTCGAATTGGCCAGAGGTTGAAAGGGCCAGCGCCCCATCCGTGGTTGGCTAAAGAGGAGTCGGGAAGAATACCAGCGTGACCAATAGTCAGCGGCCACAAGACAGAGGGTGCGGAGCTTATGAACACAACAACACAAACACTTGTAAAAACTATCCAGCTCCGCACGGATCACGCTTCGAAGCAGCTGCTGCAGCTCCCCGTGTTCGCCAGATTGATAATGTCGGCAGGCTGACGCGTGACCCTGACCCGGGTCGTCAACTGGTTAGGGCGCCGCGGGACTTGGCTCCGCGCCAGCCGACCCAGCCGTGGCTCCGGCCCCGGCCGGCGACAGTGACCTCTCAAGGTCACGTCTGCCTCGCTTTGCAGCCGACACTGTAACCGATTAATTTTGTAACCTTTGAAGAGCTTCCGTCACTTTTCGCTGACCATGCGTCACTCCGGTCTTCTTCCCTGTATTACTCCCTGCTGCGGGTTCGCCCATATCGTCAGCACATTATTAAAGTCGATCGCAGCGGCCAAAACACCACAAATTCACTACATACGAGTTTCGCACCAATTGCCGATGTTTAGCACATATCGGCGACCATATCCTCTTGCAACACATATTCACGTTCACTCGCACTGTACTGCAGACGAGAGCTGTCAATGGTAATACAAAAACGAAGTAGCCGTGACCTGGCACTGCCACGCGCGGAGTGCTGACCGGACGATCCGGCTCTCTTCCCGACTCCTCCTCAGCCAACCACGGCTGGGGCACTGACCCTTTCAACCTCTGGCCAATACAAGCTCTGGACTTTTCAACCACTGGCTAATATGAGCTCTGGCCCTTTCAAGCTCTGGCCAATACAAGCTCTGGTCAATACAGGCTCGGGACTTTTCAACCTCTGGCCAATACAACCTCTGAGCTGTATGAATTCTCCCTGTCTGGGCATTTTTGGTCCAATTGGCATTTACAACCTCTGGCAAAATGATTCCTGGGGCGTTTTAAACTCGGGGCCTTTATGAATATTGGCCAATACAAGCTCTGGCCTTTATCAATCGGGGGACATTCAAAACGCCCCAAGAATCATAAAGGCCAGAGCTAGTATCGGCCAATATTCATTTAGGCCCTGAATTTATAAGGCCCCAGGAATCATATTGGCCAGAGGTTGAAAAGGCCAATTGGACCAAAAATCCCCAGACAGGGAGAATTCATACAGGCCCAAAGTTTGTAGTGGCCAGAGGTCAGGCACATAGCCAAGGGGAGGGCGGCGGGGGCGCCCCCCCCCCCCCCCCCCTGGAGGCCAGGAGGGCCCTTTTTGGCGCGCGAGGGCCCATTTCGGCGCGCGCAGCGCGCCGAAAAGGGCCGGCGAGACCGCGCGAAGCGCGGTATCATAGGCTCTTTACTACACGAAGCGTGGTCTTTAGAGAGTTTAGAGGACTTCAGAGGCCCTTTTGGGCCACCAGGGCCCTCTCTGAAAGACCAGAGGGCCCCCTGGACGTTCAAAAGAGCCCTGTGCATGTCAGAGGGGCCCCTGGCCAGACCGAAAGGGCCCCTGAGCGGGTCAGAGGGCCCCCTGAGCACGTCGAATGGGCCCCCTGAACACGTCGAATGGGCCCCTAGCCAGCACAGAAGGGCCCCTGGGCAGGTTGAGAGGCCCCTGAGCATGTCGACAGGGCGACAAAGCGGCCAGCGCAGTCCTTTGCCAGGTCATAAGGGCCCCTGAGTAGGTTGGAGGGCCCCTGGACAGACCAGAGGGCCCCTGGGAAGTTAAGAGGGCCCCTGCGCAGATCGGAGGGGCCCCTGACCAGACCGAAAGGACCCCTGGGCGGGTGAGAAGGGCCCCTGAATATGCCGAAGTGGCCCCTGCCTAGCACGGAGGGGCTCCAGGGCAGGTCGGAGGGCCCCTTGAGCATGTCAGCAGGGTGACAAAGCAGCCAGCGCAGGCCGACCAGAAGAGTCGCTGGGCCGATCGGAGGGGCTCCTGGGCAAGTCAGAGGGGCCCCTGGCTAGACCGAAAGGGTCCCTGGGCCGGTCGGAAGGCCTCTTGAACATGCCGGATGAGTCCCTAGCCAGACTGGAGGGGCCCCTGGGAGGTCGGAGGGGCCCCTGAGCAGGGGCGGCGGATTGCGGGGGCAGGATACCCAAAATTCCCCCCAGTCGAAAATCCTGGGGGGAAAAGGGTAGTTTTGAACCCCCCCCCCCCCCGATTTTAGCCTGCTCAATCTGGGGGCAACATGACCCTTCCCCTCCCCAGGATTTGCATTTGAGGAGGGGATTTTGGGTACCCTGCGCCCCGCAATCCGCCGCCCCTGCCCCTGAGCATGTCGGCAGGGCGACAAAGCAGCCAGTGCAGTCACTGGCCAGGTCGGAAGGACCTCTGAACAGGCCGAATGGGCCCCTTGACACACAAGAGGGGCTTCTTGGAAGGTCAGAGGAAGGTCTGGTGAGACCGGAAGGGGCAAAGCACGTAGAGATCCCAGATGAAGATTAAATACAAATAGGACTTACTCCACAATAAACAAATATTAAAAGGGGAGCTTTCGGGTATATTATAACACCCTTCGTCAGGGTGCTACAATATACCCGAAAGATCCGATTTTATTTTTTTCCTGTAGAGTAAGCCCTCTTTGTATTATATATATATTACCCACCCCACATGATGTCTTTTCGCTTCGCGGATCCCAGATGAGTCCCTGAACAGGTCGGAAGGGCGTGGAAAAGGTCAGAGGGGCCCTTAGACGATCTGAAGGGACCTTGGGCCTTTCAACAGTAAGAATACAGTTGTACAGGGAATAACACTCAAAATTTTCGCGCCGCTCCGCGGCGCAATTTAACTACAAATTCAATTATATGCGGGTTAGGAAAAAAATCGGTCAGTTCCTCGCATTTATGTGTTATGTTGCTACTTTCCTATATTATTGGGCAAAATAGTTTACTTTAGCACATTTTCCCCGCACTTTTAAACGCACAATATAGCAATTTTAGAGGTCCGCACCATACGCAATGCGACGCATTGATGAGAAAGCAACCCAGGGCATAAAACTCAAAATTTTCGCGCCGCTCCACGGCGCAATTTGTTTAAGAGTTCCAGGTCTTGAGCTGAACAAAAATATTCAAAGTTAGTTATAGCTGATTCCAAATTCGTGTCGCTGGTTCCAAAGTTGATGTGTCAGTTTTCTAACTCCAGCTCCTAAACGTTGGTATGGCCCATGCCATACCTGCCATACTGCATTTTTCAGCCTTGTAACGTGCCTTTTCATGATTTTTTTTTTTGGGGGGGGCCTTTCAACGCTTGGGAAGGGGCCTTTTCAACGCTCGGGAAGGGGCCCTTTCGAGGCGCCGCCCCTCCCTGGACGAAATCCTGGCTACGTGCCTGCCAGAGGTTGAAAAGTCACGAGCTTGTATTGGCCAGAGCTGGTATTGGCCAGATAGAAAGGGCCGGAGCTCGTATTGGCCAGAGGTTGAAAGGGCCAGAGCTCGTATTGGCCAGAGCTTGAAAGGGCCAGAGCTCGAATTGGCCAGAGGTTGAAAGGGTCAGTGCCCCAGCCGTGGTTGGCTGAGGAGGAGTCGGGAAGAGAGCCGGATCGTCCGGTCAGCACTCCGCGCGTGGCAGTGCCAGGTCACGGCTACTTCGTTTTTGTATTACCATTGACAGCTCTCGTCTGCAGTACAGTGCGAGTGAACGTGAATATGTGTTGCAAGAAGTATGGTCTCCGATATGTCTAAAAATCGGCAATGGGTGCAAAACTCGTACAGTGAATTTGTGGTGTTTTGCACGCTGCGACCGGCTTTAATAATGTGCTGCCGATATGGGCGAACCCGCAGCGGGGAGTAATAAAGGGAAGAAGACCGGAGTGACGCATGGTCAGCGAAAAGTGACGGAAGCTCTTCAATGGTTCAAAAATTAATCGGTTACAGTGTCGGCTGCAAAGCGAGGCAGACGTGACCTTGAGAGGTCACTGTCGCCGGCCGGGGCCGGAGCCGCGGCTGGGTCGGCTGGCGCGGAGCCAAGTCCCGCGGCGCCCTAACCAGTTGACGACCCGGGTCAGGGTCACGCGTCAGCCTGCCGACATTATCAATCTGGCGAACACGGGGAGCTGCAGCAGCTGCTTCGCAGCGTGATCCGTGGGGAGCTGGATATATTTTAAAAGTGTTTGTGTTGTTTGTGTTCATAAGCTCCGCACCCTCTGTCTTGTGGCCGCTGACTATTGGTCACGCTGGTATTCTTCCCGACTCCTCTTTAGCCAACCACGGATGGGGCGCTGGCCCTTTCAACCTCTGGCCAATTCGAGTTCTGGCCCTTTCAACCTCTGGCCAATACAAGCTCTGGACTTTTCAACCTCTGGCCCTTTCAACATCTGGCCAATACAAGCTCTGGCCCTTTCAACCTTGGCCAATACGAGCTCTGGCACTTTCAAGCTCTGGCCAATACAAGCTCGGGACTTTTCAACCTCTGGCCAATACAAGCTCGGGACTTTTCAACCTCTCGCCAATACAAGCTCTGGCCTGTATGAATTCTCCGTCTGGGCATTTGGGTCCAATTGGCCTTTTGAACTTCTGGCCAAGATGATTCCTGGGGCCTTTTAAACTCAGGGCCTTTATGAATATTGGTCAATACAAGCTCTGGCCTGTATCAATCTTGGGGCATTTCAATACACACCCATTTTGAATGTCCCCCGATCCATACATACCCGAGTCCATAAGTCCCAGAATCCATAAATACCCGAGTCCATAAGTTCCCGAGTTCATAAGTACCCAGAATCCATAAACACCCGAGTTCATACGTACCCAAGATCCATAAATACCCGAGCCCATAAGTCCAAGAATCCATAAATACCCGAGTCCATAAGTTCCCGAGTTCATAAGTACCCACGATCCATAAATACCGGAGTCCATAAGTTCCCGAGTTCATAAGTACCCAGAATCCATAAGTACCCAAGATTCATAAGTAGCCAACATCCATAAATACCCGAGTCCATACTAACCTAACCTACCTAACCTAACTCATAGGCGTACACAAGTGTGTGTGTGTGTGTGTGTGTGTGTGGGGCAAACGGGGCAATTGCCCCCCCCCCTTGAAGGTCTGTACGTGCCCATTTGGTCGAAAAAATGGATGATTTTTTTTTCAAAGAGAAAAATTGCGAAAATATGCCCTTTTAACCCTCTACCTATGGGGGGTTAAAAGGGCATATTATATATATTAAGGGCCTGCCAGGCCCCCCCATGAGATTTTTCTTGAATATATTTTTACACATGCGGCGCATCTTGCTGCAATTTTCGGTAGCTAAGTTAACAACAATTATACGTATGCTGTACAAATTTAATTGAAATTGGTTAAGTAGTTTGGAAGATAATCATGTTTTGATGACGTCATCAGGCACGTAGCCAGGATTTCGTCCAGGGAGGGGCGGCGCCTCGAAAGGGCCCCTTCCCAAGCGTTGAAAGGCCCCCTCCCCCCAAAAAAAAGCATGAAAAGGCACGTTACAAGGCTGGAAAATGCAGTATGGCCGGTATGACATGGGTCATACCAACGTTTAGGAGCTGGAGTTAGCAAACTGCCATATCAACTTTGGAACCAGCGACACGAATTTGGAATCAGCTATACTAACATGGAATATTTTTGTTAAGCTCAAGACCTGGAACTCTTAAACAAATTGCGCCGCGGAGCGGTGCGAAAATTTTGAGTTTTATGCCCTGGGTTGCTTTCTCATCAATGCGTCGCATTGCGTATGGTGCGGACCTCTAAAATTGCTATATTGTGCGTTTAAAAGTGCGGGGAAAATATGCTAAAGTGAACCATTTTGCCCAATAATATAGGAAAGTAGCAACATAACACATAAATGCGAGAAACTGACCGATTTTTTTTCCTAACCCGCATATAATTGAATTTGAAAATTACGTCGCGGAGCGGAGCGAAAATTTTGAGTGTTATTCCCTGTACAACTGTATTCTTACTGCTGAAAGGCCCAAGGTCCCTTCAGATCGTCTAGGGGCCCCTCCGACCTTTTCTACGCCCTTCCGACCTGTTCAGGGACTCATCTGGGATCCGCGAAGCGAAAAGACATGATGTGGGGTGGGTGATATATATATATATATATATATATATATATATATATATATATATATATATATATATATATATATATATATATATATATATATATATACATATATATATATATATATATATATATATATATATATATATATATATATATATATATATATATATATATATATATATATATATATATGTATATAATACAAAGAGGGCTTACTCTACAGGAAAAAATAAAATCGTAACTTTCGGGTATATTGTAGCACCCTGACGAAGGGTGTTACAATATACCCGAAAGCTCCGCTTTTAATATTTTTTATTGTGGAGTAAGTCCTCTTTGTATTTAATCTTCATCTGGGATCTCTACGTGCTTTGACCCTTCCGGTCTCACCAGAGACTCCTCTGACCTTCCAAGAAGCCCCTCTTGTGTGCCAAGGGGCCCATTCGGCCTGTTCAGAGGTCCTTCCGACCTGGCCAGGGACTGCACTGGCTCCTTTGTCGCCCTGCCGACATGCTCAGGGGCAGGGGCGGAGGATTGCGGGGCGCAGGGTACCCAAAACCCATCCTCAAATGCAAATCCTGGGGAGGGGAAGGGTCATGTTGCCCCGGATTGATCAGGCTAAAGTATGGGGGGGGGGGGGGGGGCACAAAACTACCATTTGCCCCCAGGGTTTTCGACTGGGGGGAATTTTGGGTACCCTGCCCCCGCAACCCCTGCTCAGGGGCCCGCGGTCGGAGGGGCCCCTCCGACCTGCCCAGGGGCCCTCCAGTCTGGCTAGGAACTCATCCGGCATGTTCAAGAGGCCTTCCGACCGGCCCAGGGACCCTTTCGGTCTAGACAGGGGCCCCTCTGACTTGCCCAGGAGCCCCTCCGATCGGCCCAGCGACTGTTCTGGTCGGCCTGCACTGGCTGCTTTGTCACCCTGCCGACATGCTCAAGGGGCCCCCCGACCTGCCCTGGAGCCCTTCCGTGCTGGCCAGGGGCCACTTCGGCATGTCAGGGGCCCTTCTCACCCGCCCAGGGGTCCTTTCGGTCTGGTCAGGGGCCCCTCCAATCTGCGCAGGGGCCCTTTTAACTTTACAGGGGTCCTCTGGTCTCTCCAGGGGCCCTTTAACCTTCTAAGGGGCCCTTCCGACCTACCAAGGGACTGCACTGGCTGCTTTGTCGCCTTGCGACATGCTCCGAGGGCCCTCCGACCTGCCCTGGGCCCCTCCGTGCTGGCTAGGGGCTCATTCGGCATGTTCAGGGGCCCTTCTGACCCACCTAGGTGCCCTTTCGGTCTGGTCAGGGCCCCGCTGACCTGCACAGGGGCCCTCTTAACTTCCCCAGGGGCCCTCCAACCTGCTCAGGGGCCCCTATGACCTGGCAAAGGACTGCGCTGGCCGCTTTGTCGCCCTGTTGACATGCTCAGGGGCCTCTCAACCTGCCCAGGGCCCCCTCTGTGCTGGCTAGATTCGACGTGTTCAGGGGGCCATTCGACGTGCTCAGGGGGCCCTCTGACCCGCTCAGGGGCCCTTTCGGTCTGGCCAGGGCCCCTCTGACATGCACAGGGCTCTTTTGAACGTCCACGGGGCCCTCTAGTCTTTCAGAGAGGGCCCTGGTAGCCCTAAAGAGCCTCCGAAGTCCTCTAAACTCTCTAAAGACCACGCTTCGTGTAGTAAAGAGCCTATGATACCGCGCTTCGCGCGGTCTCGTCGGCCCTTTTCGGCGCGCTGCGCGCGCCGAAAAGGGCCCTCGCGCGCCAAAAAGGGCCCTCCTGGCCGCCCCCGCCACCCTCCCCTTGGCTACGTGCCTGGGCGTCATGTTGGTGGAAAAAAGATCAATATTTGAAAATTAGTAGAAAACAGAGTTTTTAAGGAAATTGCAAACGCACTTCACCAAGAATAAAACAAATTATATCCGTGAATCGTACGGTGATTGAATCATTAAGATTACAACATGAATCATGATTGAATCGTTCCAAAAAAGTTGAATCAATAACCAGTCTGGTCAAGTGGCGACCCAAGTAGGTCATGTTGTATATTGGGAGATGTGTATAGACGAGACAAACACATTGATGCCGGTTTCACTTCGTTATCTTCATTCTATCGAGAGTTATTGACACAAAGTGTTGGTGACTCATCTGACCTCGGCTGACCCTGGAGCGGTCACTGAACAAAAATGGCGCCTGGATCATCAAGAATAGCCTATGCTAACATGATCCAGAAGCAATTTGACTGATATGCGTGTCCTCGGAATAGGAAGCATTTGAATATTTCCCCATTGACATATTGGGGAGGTCACGAAATTGACCCGACCTTAGGTCACCGATAAACAAAATCTTAGATATTCGAATTGTAGGTACCTATGACATGAGCCTGTAAGTTTGAAACCAATCGGCCCAAAACTGTGGCTGTGGTACGACCGCAAACTTCTTTGGAGGTGGGGTCAGTGAGGTCACGTGACCTAACCTGAGATGACCCGCGGTCAATAATTTCACACAATGTGGGTAATTGATGCCCGAACAGGTATGCCAAAAACGGCGGCTGAAACGGCGGCGCTATGCGCCGTTTTGTTAAACGGCTGCGCTGTGCGCCGTTTTTGAAACTGCAAAAAACAGCGCGCCGTCGTTTTTTTCGCTATCCTCGAAAAACCTTAGGGGGAGGCGGCACGCGTGGGTTAACCTGCGCGGCGCTGGGGTCTCCATCCGAACGCCCGATGCTGGGGTTGGGGGGAGGGTAAATTGTACCCCCTCGGCATTTTCCGAACCAATAACCGCAGCGAGACGCGCAAGACGGTGATCGAAAGCTCTCGATAAGAAGAATCTAACGCATACCCACAATTCTTCAAATAAGATCACATGTCAGGTCAAGTGTCAAAATTTAAGTATTTGGGTTTTTGAGCTATACTTTCCATCCAAAGCATTATATTGCAACTCATATCTTACAAAGTGTTCCCAAATGTATAATGCATCTCCTCCATAAGCAAAAGTGACATTGTAAGCAAAGGTCAATGTCAAGGTCAGGTCACAGGTCTACGAAAGGCATGCGACACATGTTGTATGGATTATTTTACACGTATAATTCGATAGAAGCAGCCATTTTCACAGCCTGACCCCATCTAATGGCCTTCAGGTCAAGGTCAGGTCACAATAAGGACAACATTTTAAATTGATTAATCTAAATAAACGTTGCATGTTTCTAGACTAGTTTTGGCTTAGAAATACAGTGGTGGCATTTATTTGTCTGTATTTAATCAGTAAAAGCAAAAAATACGCAATTTAAAAAATGACGTCATGAGTTACTTATACTTAGCGAGCCATAAGCGAGTCAAAAATAAATATATTGCTTTGAAATTTGGTTTCAGAATCGTTTATACTCAGTTCTCTAATAAATATTCCGTTTTTATGTTAAAAAACTTGTGGAAATTCTTTAAAAAAGTTTTTTTTTGTTGCATTTTTTAGTCAAAAACCCAAAATTTTGCAAATTCGAGATAGACATTTGAAAGACAATGTCATTTCCTTTCTTCTGAAGCCTTTTATTTACGATTTGCATCAACACCCTATTTTCTACGATTTTTCAAACATTCAACTTTTTTTCATAAAAAATTACATGACATGACGTCACTAGAACGTCATTATCTCCCAAATTTTTCACGAATTTCAATAAATTTTTGGCAGAAGATGTAGAATTGATGTACCATAAGGTACCGTAAGCTTCACTTCGATATCTGTCAGTTTTAAAGTTATTGAGAAAATCCGGGAGGGGGTAAATCCCCCCAGCTCCGCGCCGGTTAACATAAAAAACACAAATTATGAAAAAGTGGGGGTCATGCCACCCCCGTTTCCTACTATGCACCGTATGCCTTTGTGAACCCGCCTGTCGTCTGATAAAATACTCGTACCTGACGCCTGACGTTTTTTTCTTTCTTGAAGCCCACCAGTGTGGACTGCACCGACCGCGTCATCACCGTATCACGGTAACCTACGACATTTACCATAAGGTACCGGAGGTTTCACTTCGATATCTGTCATAGTGTTAAAGTTATTGAGAAAATCCGGTTGGGGGGGGGGGGGGTAAAATCCCCCCCCCCCAGCTCCGCGCCGGTTAACATAAAAAACACAAATTATGAAAAAGTGGGAGTCATGCCACCCCCGTTTCCTACTATGAACCGTATGCCTTTGTGAACCCGCCTGTCGTCTGATAAAATACTCGTACCTGACGCCTGACGTTTTTTTCTTTCTTGAAGCCCACCAGCTTGCTCTTGCTTGCAATTGCCGCCCCGTCGGCAGAGAGAGAGAGAGGACAGCAGAGGGCCGCACGCCAGTTTGACCACATCCGTAACGTTGACGTGGGATAAACTTACACACAAAATCTAGCAATGTTTATCGCCATCAGTGCGTCCTTTTAACGACGACGCGCCAAGCAGACAACTGCTACCAAATGTACTGCTAACAAAGTTTTCCATTATATTTCATAGAACATAATGGAAAAAAGGAAAAGGAAGGCAAGAGAAGGTATACGATTCTGCTATAAACGCAAAGCTATATAATACTTATATGACATGCTATAAAAGCAAACCATACAAAACATGAAAGTGACATAAGTAGGCCTTCATATTTTATGTGACTTTTTGTGACGAAAATTGAAGAGTCCATTTTTAAGGAAACTTCTGCCACGCCAAAGTTGGGAGTGGGGGTGGGGTAAGCGGCCCCACTGCCCCCTCCTGTTCCTAGGCCCCTGCGTCACAGATTCTGGCCTGATCGTATGCGTGCCAAGTGAGACCAAGTGCTTTTTTAGATTTGAAGCACTCAGCGGTCCCCAGCACTGCAAACCACATGCCATACACGACAGAGCAGACAGAGCAGACAGCGTTAGGAAAACATGTTTTGTATTGGCGACACCCAGTCGCGGCTGCACATATTCCAACCCATCGTATCCAAAATCATCGCACGGGAATCATCGTGGAATGCAGAGGTCACATATAAATGACACAGAGTATAAAACGCAATGCATTGGGTCTATGAAAAGGTTAAGAGCTCAAGTTCATATAATGGGAAGGTTCGCTACCCATCTATTCGATGACACTGAATTTAAACATCGCCAGCTATAAACACATACAAATTTAAAACGATAAAATTCTCGCCATCGCTCGTTACCCGACAGTGTGAGGAGAACTAAATCTCAAAACACACGAGAAACTACATCTCAAAACACACGAGAAACTACATCTCAAAACACACGAGAAACTACATCTCAAAACACACGAGTACACCGAAAGGCGGACGACTGACTTCAAACGCTCAATACCAAAGCCTGACCCCATTCGGTCACCAGTCACGTGCATTTGAGTGTGTTTGAGCTCCAGCTACCAGCGCTGTCAGCACTCAGCAGGCCGTCTTACCGGCCCTTCTGGTAGCCGGGGAACAGCGCCTTCAGCACACTGAACAGGGTGGCGTTGGCCACCAGGGCGAACTTCTTGCCGAGCTCGTGCCGACATGCGGGGCAGGAGTACACCTCGGCCTTGAACGAGCGGCGTACACACGGCTGCCGGGGCACACAGCACGTTACCACTTACAGCGGTTACAGCAAACACCTGATTAACACACCAGTAGCACTAATTCACATAGTGCACGTCCGTTCTGCCGTCCAAACCAAGACAAGCATGTCACATTTTTATTGTTTTTGTGTTTTTGGTACCAAACGATGTTAAATTTTCAGCTTGAATTGCCTCTAAGAGTATTATGCGAAGGTTCCAAAAAGTTCTCAAAATTTTGATTTATATAATTTAGAAAAAGTGCATGTGCAGGTTTCAGGCGACAAAGCCAAGCATGACAAGCGTAAGTGACATCTGACCAAATTAAATAAGCGCATGTCATCAAAACTCACGGTGGTGCAACGCAAGAAAAACGTATGTCTACACATACGGTTCTTTTTACATTGTGGTCTTGAAAACAAATGACACATGCGCTCTTCTGTCTTGACGGATGTCATCAACGAACACGGGGTACAACATGAGAAAAGCGTAAGTCTGCACAAATGTTTTTCTTACGTTGCAGCCCTGTAAGTGAGTGTCACATGCGGTTTTTCCCGCCTGGGACGGTCTTCACATCCAGAGGATCTATATAACAATAGGCATGCATGCTGTGCTGTCAATTTAGAATGCTTTTAAGTTGGCGGTAAGTGATCGGTGAATTAATTTTATACATTACAGTGAATATTGCATTAAACCATGTTTACAAATGACCCCAGACCAATAGACCACCAAAACATTTTTTTTCAAAGCAAATAAGTGTGTCATTCACATCAAGCACCAACTTAATTACATGTCAATTAATGCAATTTAAATGCCACATGCGCGTGAGTGCGCGGGTATTTAAAGGGATTATACGGGTTTCCGTCCTGAAAGGAAATACACTCTTTTGCAGTTGTATGAGCTTTAAGCACGTTTAAGACATATAACAGGGACCTCAATGCTCATTTAGTCCATTATTTAAGCAATTATCAGCGTTACAACTTGGGCGTTTTTCGAGACTTGTATCAGATAACGAGTGCTTGATCGGTATTCGGTAGTAAAGAAGTTCGATAGTCCGCCAATTTAATCTTCGAATTTGCATCATGCAATTTTAGAGTTTTGAATTATCTGCACTGGATCACAAAATGATTATGCAATTCACAACTTACGGGACTCTTTATTACTACACTGTTCGTTCAGGTTTTGTGGTTTTCTTATCTCTGGCCATCAGCG
Organism: Chirona hameri; assembly: GCA_036785665.1. Lineage (NCBI taxonomy): Eukaryota > Metazoa > Arthropoda > Thecostraca > Balanomorpha > Balanidae > Chirona > Chirona hameri. Next base: position 44,621 of record JAXIVJ010007241.1, on the reverse strand, counting down.
TTGATAATTTGGTGGTGGCGTATCGGCATGACAATTCATGAAAAACATCGAATTTTATTGCAAAAACTATGCTGTCATTGGAACAAAACAACTATTTTTTCCTCTCTAAAATATTGCTTATTTTACCGAAAATATGCCATAAGTGAGATGTTTTTATTAGCATTAAAGAGATGACTTGCTCTGCCTCAGCCGCTTCCCGGACCAAAGTTCGTAAACATAAGGTTCGTAACGGAAAAAGTTCGTAAGCAAAGGTTCGTATGCAAAGGTTCGTATCGGATAAAGTTCGTAACGGCTTAAGTTCGTAATGGAAAAGGTTCGTATCGGATAAAGTTCGTATTAAAAAAGTTCGTAACCGATAAAGTTCGTATGCAAAAGGTTCGTATGCTGAAGTTCGTAAAGGAAAAAGTGCGTAATGGAAAAAGTTCGTAAGCAAAGGTTCGTATGAAAAGGTTCGTATCGGATAAGGTTCGTATGGTATGAAGTTCGTAACGGCTAAAGTTCGTAATGGAAAATGTTCGTATCGGATAAAGTTCGTATACAAAAAGTTCGTAACGGATAAAGTTCGTATGCAAAAGGTTGTATGCTGAGGTTCGTAAAGAAAAAAAGTGTTTGTAAACAAAGGTTTGTATGCAAAGGCTCGTATCGGGTATAGGTTCTGAACCTTTGCTTACGAACTTTTTCCGTTACGGACCTTTTGTTTACGTACTTGTGTCCGGTTACCGTTACCCTTCCGAACGGAGAGAGATAGACACCGTAAACAGTAACAACTTTTTGAATACGAACTGTATCCGATACGAAACTATTGTCCTTATGACAGGCAACACGGTACTGTTTACGGTGTCTCTATCTCTCTCCGTTCGGAAGGGTAACGGTAACCGGACAAAAGTTCGTAAACATAAGGTTCGTAACGGAAAAAGTTCGTAAGCAAAGGTTCGGAACCTTATCCGATACGAACCTTTCCTTACTAACTTTTTCCATTACGAACTTTTTCCTTTACCAACTTCAGCATACGAGCCTTTTGCATACGAACTTTATCCGTTACGAACTTTTTGAATACGAACTTTATCCGATACGAACCTTTTCCATTACGAACTTTAGCCGTTACGAACTTTATCCCATACGAACCTTATCCGATACGAACTTTTGCTTACAAACTTTTTTCATTACGAACTTCAGCATACGAACCTTTTGCATACGAACTTTAACCGTTAAGAACTTTTTGAATACGAACCTTTTCCATTACGAACTTTAGCCGTTACGCACTTTATCCCATACGAACTTTATCCGATACGAACCTTTGCATACGAACCTTTGCTAACGAACTTTTTCCGTTACGAACCTTATGTTTACGAACCTTTGTCCGGTTACCGCCTCAGCCGGTCCTGCAGAAAGTACGCGGTGGCATCACCGCGTACTTTGCAATGTCCTTACGCGCAGAAGAGGTAATTTCCAGAAAAATGTGGCTACCGTGGGAGTTCTACCACCTTTATAAGTACGTTTTACTATGTAACTAAATTATTCCGGGGGCCGGGGAGACATATAATCTCTTTTAAAATTAAATAACCGTCAGTCCAGTCGGGTCAGAGCGGCTGGCTCCGATTCCGCGAAATCAGAGTCATCGGACGTCGCGCTCCCCGATCCAACGTTTGTGCTGGCCTATAGCGTTGCGGGTCCTGAGGTCACGCTAGATTTCGCCTCTGATGGGCAAGGCCCGGCGGCCACGCCGAAGTCAGCTGCTGGTGTTCAGGCCCGGGGGCTATGCCGGAACTGGCTGCTAGTGGTTCAGGTCCGGGGGCCAGGCTGGTGGTTCAGGTCCGGGGGCCAGGCTGGTGGTTCAGGTCCGGGGTCCAGGCTGGTGGTTCAGGTCCGGGGGCCAGGCTGGTGGTTCAGGTCCGGGGGCCAGGCTGGTGGTTCAGGTCCGGGGTCCAGGCTGGTGGTTCAGGTCCGGGGTCCAGGCTGGTGGTTCAGGTCCGGGGTCCAGGCTGGTGGTTCAGGTCCGGGGGCCAGGCTGGTGGTTCAGGTCCGGGGGCCAGGCTGGTGGTTCAGGTCCGGGGCCAGGCTGGTGGTTCAGGTCCGGGGGCCAGGCTGGTGGTTCAGGTCCGGGGGCCAGGCTGGTGGTTCAGGTCCGGGGTCCAGGCTGGTGGTTCAGGTCCGGGGTCCAGGCTGGTGGTTCAGGTCCGGGGTCCAGGCTGGTGGTTCAGGTCCGGGGTCCAGGCTGGTGGTTCAGGTCCGGGGTCCAGGCTGGTGGTTCAGGTCCAGGGTCCAGGCTGGTGGTTCAGGTCCGGGGTCCAGGCTGGTGGTTCAGGTCCGGGGTCCAGGCTGGTGGTTCAGGTCCGGGGTCCAGGCTGGTGGTTCAGGTCCGGGGTCCAGGCTGGTGGTTCAGGTCCGGGGTCCAGGCTGGTGGTTCAGGTCCGGGGTCCAGGCTGGTGGTTCAGGTCCGGGGGCCAGGCTGGTGGTTCAGGTCCGGGGGCCAGGCTGGTGGTTCAGGTCCGGGGGCCAGGCTGGTGGTTCAGGTCCGGGGGCCAGGCTGGTGGTTCAGGTCCGGGGGCTATGCTGGAGTCGACTGCTGGTGGTCCAGGTCTATAGGCGGATCCAGAACGGGTGTGGGGGGGGGGGGGACTCCCCCAGTCTCACACAATTCTGAAAGCTCATCCGATTTCGTTTGATTATGCATTGATAGCTGATTTAAGACAAACTTTCTTTAGTAAAAGTTGCTTAGATTTTCTTCTAAATCAGGAAATATGTGAATTTGGCGCCGATTGCAGGCGGCTTGGGACATGGCCCCTTGCCCCCCCCCCTCCCTCTGGATCCGCCCATGTCAAGGTCCGGGTCCAGGCTGGTGGTCCAGGTCCTGGGGTAGTTTGTCAATGTGGTATCATATTTCTGCGGCGATTCCTTGGGAAAGAACGGCAATTGTTTAATTGGTTTCTTCTATGCTGCAGTGTCGTGAATGCCAGTCGTGAGTACAGTTCGCAGTAAGCTGGTAACATGTAACGGAGGCTCAATCGCGTCTGAATGCGGAGACGAGGCGGGATAATCTGGTGGATGAAGCCAGAGAATGGCTCAAAGTAAGACGGCGAAAATGCCAATCCATCTCAGATTAAGTTACAAGTAGCAAAAATAAGATAGCAGGCTTTGCAATTTAGTATTATTACCGTACCAATACATTAACTCCATTGTATGAACAGCGTAGGTACCAATAACTAACGACCAAACAACGCAAGAAAAACGTATGGACGCACATACGCTGTTTTTGCTTAGCATCTGAAGCACATCTCTGAACATGCGCTTCTTTTCAAGAGGAAAAATGCACTTACGCTTTTCTTACGTTGCAAGGACGGCTTCAGAATATGGGTGGTGCAAAGCAAAGGGACCTTTTTGACTTTTGCGACTAAACTACGCAATATTAATGTATAAGTTACATATATTTAAAATCCCCATTTCATAACGAATATTTTGGTGTAACCTTTATCCCTCATAGACCTTTAGTTTGTCCTACAACTGACAAAACACAAAAAGGTCGCTGCTGAACATTTGTGACCATCAGATGGGACGTGCCATACGCTTGTCTTGCTTTGCACGGCAGCGTTGATCAACGTCACAGTTGCGCCGCCGCATGTTTCAAATGCAATCAGCAGAACTGAGATACGTGCTCAAAATGGTAAGTGGCAGACAATTATTGCCACCGCCAAGACGTGCCGACGACACTTACCAAGCAGATATTATGATGGCAGGGCAGCGTGACTGGAGCACACGCCAGCTCTTGGCAGCAGATGCACATGAACGTCTCAGACACCGTGTCCAGGAATTTCTGCAGCACACACACACACACACACACGCACACGGAGATAGTACACGGTCAGGCCTCCCATCCACTGCAACTCTAAACAGGGTGAGCGTTCCCAATGGCATGGGATCGTGCCTGTAGTGGCCCTGTCGCAACACACTACTAACAAAGACGAGGCAAGTGTAGTGCGCAGGGACAACTTCCCACTGAAGAGGGCTATCCAGCGTCCTCAGCAGGTCCCAGCGAGCTGCTCCCGGCCTCGACACCCGCACACACATTCTCCCGGCATCGACACCCGCACACATATTCTCCCGGCCTCGACACCCGCACCCATATTCTCCCGGCCTCGACACCCGCCCACATATTCTCCCGGCCTCGACACCCGCACCCATATTCTCCCGGCCTCGACACCCGCACACATATTCTCCCGGCCTCGACACCCGCACCCATATTCTCCCGGCCTCGACACCCGCACCCATATTCTCCCGGCCTCGACACCCGCACACACATTCTCCCGGCCTCGACACCCGCCCACATATTCTCCCGGCCTCGACACCCGCCCACATATTCTCCCGGCCTCGACACCCGCACCCATATTCTCCCGGCCTCGACACCCGCACCCATATTCTCCCGGCCTCGACACCCGCACCCATATTCTCCCGGCCTCGACACCCGCCCACATATTCTCCCGGCCTCGACACCCGCACCCATATTCTCCCGGCCTCGACACCCGCACCCATATTCTCCCGGCCTCGACACCCGCACACACATTCTCCCGGCCTCGACACCCGCACCCATATTCTCCCGGCCTCGACACCCGCACCCATATTCTCCCGGCCTCGACACCCGCACCCATATTCTCCCGGCCTCGACACCCGCCCACATATTCTCCCGGCCTCGACACCCGCCCACATATTCTCCCGGCCTCGACACCCGCACCCATATTCTCCCGGCCTCGACACCCGCACCCATATTCTCCCGGCCTCGACACCCGCACCCATATTCTCCCGGCCTCGACACCCGCACCCATATTCTCCCGGCCTCGACACCCGCCCACATATTCTCCCGGCCTCGACACCCGCACCCATATTCTCCCGGCCTCGACACCCGCACACACATTCACCCGGCCTCGACACCCGCACCCATATTCTCCCGGCCTCGACACCCGCACCCATATTCTCCCGGCCTCGACACCCGCACCCATATTCTCCCGGCTTCGACACCCGCACCCATATTCTCCCGGCCTCGACACCCGCACCCATATTCTCCCGGCCTCGACACCCGCACCCATATTCTCCCGGCCTCGACACCCGCACACACATTCTCCCGGCCTCGACACCCGCACCCATATTCTCCCGGCCTCGACACCCGCACCCATATTCTCCCGGCCTCGACACCCGCACCCATATTCTCCCGGCCTCGACACCCGCACCCATATTCTCCCGGCCTCGACACCCGCACCCATATTCTCCCGGCCTCGACACCCGCACCCATATTCTCCCGGCCTCGACACCCGCACCCATATTCTCCCGGCCTCGACACCCGCACCCATATTCTTCCGGCCTCGACACCCGCACCCATATTCTCCCGGCCTCGACACCCGCACCCATATTCTCCTGGCCTCGACACCCGCACCCATATTCTCCCGGCCTCGACACCCGCACCCATATTCTCCCGGCCTCGACACCCGCACCCATATTCTCCCGGCCTCGACACCCGCACCCATATTCTCCCGGCCTCGACACCCGCACCCATATTCTCCCGGCCTCAACACCCGCACACACATTCTCCCGGCCTCGACACCCGCACCCATATTCTCCCGGCCTCGACACCCGCACCCATATTCTCCCGGCCTCGACACCCGCACCCATATTCTCCCGGCCTCAACACCCGCACCCATATTCTCCCGGCCTCGACACCCGCACCCATATTCTCCCGGCCTCGACACCCGCACCCATATTCTCCCGGCCTCGACACCCGCACCCATATTCTCCCTGCCTCGACACCCGCACCCATATTCTCCCGGCCTCGACACCCGCACCCATATTCTCCCGGCCTCGACACCCGCACCCATATTCTCCCGGCCTCGACACCCGCACCCATATTCTCCCGGCCTCGACACCCGCACCCATATTCTCCCGGCCTCAACACCCGCACCCATATTCTCCCGGCCTCGACACCCGCACCCATATTCTCCCGGCCTCGACACCCGCACCCATATTCTCCCGGCCTCGACACCCGCACCCATATTCTCCCGGCCTCGACACCCGCCCACATATTCTCCCGGCCTCGACACCCGCACCCATATTCTCCCGGCCTCGACACCCGCACCCATATTCTCCCGGCCTCGACACCCGCCCACATATTCTCCCGGCCTCGACACCCGCACCCATATTCTCCCGGCCTCGACACCCGCACCCATATTCTCCCGGCCTCGACACCCGCACCCATATTCTCCCGGCCTCGACACCCGCACCCATATTCTCCCGGCCTCGACACCCGCACACACATTCTCCCGGCCTCGACACCCGCACCCATATTCTCCCGGCCTCGACACCCGCACACACATTCTCCCGGCCTCGACACCCGCACCCATATTCTCCCGGCCTCGACACCCGCACCCATATTCTCCCGGCCTCGACACCCGCACCCATATTCTCCCGGCCTCGACACCCGCACACACATTCTCCCGGCCTCGACACCCGCACCCATATTCTCCCGGCCTCGACACCCGCACCCATATTCTCCCGGCCTCGACACCCGCACCCATATTCTCCCGGCCTCGACACCCGCACCCATATTCTCCCGGCCTCGACACCCGCACCCATATTCTCCCGGCCTCGACACCCGCACACACATTCTCCCGGCCTCGACACCCGCACCCATATTCTCCCGGCCTCGACACCCGCACCCATATTCTCCCGGCCTCGACACCCGCACCCATATTCTCCCGGCCTCGACACCCGCCCACATATTCTCCCGGCCTCGACACCCGCACCCATATTCTCCCGGCCTCGACACCCGCACCCATATTCTCCCGGCCTCGACACCCGCACCCATATTCTCCCGGCCTCGACACCCGCACACATATTCTCCCGGCCTCGACACCCGCACCCATATTCTCCCGGCCTCGACACCCGCACCCATATTCTCCCGGCCTCGACACCCGCACACACATTCTCCCGGCCTCGACACCCGCACCCATATTCTCCCGGCCTCGACACCCGCACCCATATTCTCCCGGCCTCGACACCCGCACCCATATTCTCCCGGCCTCGACACCCGCACCCATATTCTCCCGGCCTCGACACCCGCACACATATTCTCCCGGCCTCGACACCCGCACCCATATTCTCCCGGCCTCGACACCCGCACCCATATTCTCCCGGCCTCGACACCCGCACACATATTCTCCCGGCCTCGACACCCGCACCCATATTCTCCCGGCCTCGACACCCGCACCCATATTCTGTCCATTGTGAGACATGGCCGCCGTGCTGTGCGCTCCCGGTCCCCGGTGACCGCCGTGCTGTGCGCTCCCGGTCCCCGGTGGCCGCCGTGCTGTGCGCTCCCGGTCCCCGGTGACCGCCGTGGTGTGCGCTCCCGGTCCCCGGATCTCACCAGTTTGCCGTCGGCCAGCGATCGGCGACACTGGTCCCACAGCTGGCCGTTCTCCGCGTCTGCTTCCATCAGCTCGGTGACGGTCGGGTCCGGGGTGTAGGCGGCCGGCCGGGGCCGCTTGCTGCCCGGAACGTCCTCTGACCCGTCCCCGTCATCACCGGACCGCTGCCCGGAGCCGGAGCCGCCAGGAGCCTCCACACACTGAGACACACAGCGGTACAGATAACAGACACAGACACACAGACACACAGACACACAGACACACAGACAGACAGACAGACAGACAGACAGACAGACAGACAGACAGACAGACAAACAAACAAACAAACAAACAAACAAACAAACAAACAAACAAACAAACAAACAAACAAACAAACAAACAAACAAACAAACAAACAAACAAACACACAAACAAACAAACAAACAAACAAACAAACAAACAAACAAACAAACAAACAAACAAACAAACAAACAAACAAACAAACAAACAAACAAACAAACAAACAAACAAACAAACAAACAAACAAACAAACAAACAAACAAACAAACAAACAAACAAACAAACAAACAAACAAACAAACAAACAAACAAACAAACAAACAAACAAACAAACAAACAAACAAACAAACAAACAAACAAACAAAATGACAGTCAAACAGACAAACAGACAGACAGACAGACGGGTACACAGTGGTGCAGTTAGGAACGGGAGACACACGCACACGCAGACAGCGTTGAACAACGGGCGATGGACAGTAGGCCCGTCAAGGATGATGATGATGATGATGACGGAACATAGGAGCGCTGCATCTGCCGGAGTTATGCGAGGCAATGGCCGAGATGACTAGTATGACGAACATGACGAATAAACCACACCGACTGAGGGTTACAGGTTAAAGAGATACTGCCACTTCGTAGGCCAATATGGAGTTTTTGGTGTGTATCGGTAGATTAAGCGTGTCCGATTTCACCTGCAAAATTTGGTTCTCGTATCCCCCCCCCCTCTCCCCATTAGATCAGAAATACATTTGCACCACTCATGATTGACACACATTCGTAAAATTGGAGTCGCCTCATCACTATTTAGAACCACTTCTTTGCGGACTATGATTTGCTCTTGAATATTGCAAACTCAACATCACCATTCCGTCAGCGCACTTTACAATTACAATGCGTATACAGTTAATTATATTTTCAACAACCATAGCCTCTTTCATAATAAAACATGAATAAAACAGCAAGAATGGCTATGGCTCGACTTTGGGGCCGTAGATGTGACCAATACCTTATAACACAGATATACTTTTCAAGGTCAAGTCTCGGCGAATCCGGACGCTTCGGCTTTGGCCGGGCGCCAATTTCACAGTCAAACTGGATTAGAGCGGCCATCATGAATCTAGTACTGAGCACAGCTGGAACCAACGTTTTGGAGTCAGAAATAAATTAAAAATGACGATACCCTACTGTAGGTGCTACAGGAGCAAGTTTGAGCTTGAGCATACATGATTGTTGATCCCCACCATTCATTTAAGTTGCTTTTTAGAAATCCTCCGGAGGTGACAATATCCCTTTAAAGCTATCACAACATATGCAAGCAGCCGTTTAACTTCCTTAGACTAACTTTAGCTGCAGGCGAATGCACATATCGTATTACATCATGTGAAATGTCATTCTGGCGTAAGAGTAAGACCTGATGAGACCGGAGCCCACATCCCGAGGTGCGCCGCAGCGATATACCGTCCAGGGCTGACACGGTAACCGCTCGCCACTGACCACCATGTCCTGGATGCCCAGCTCGAGGATCCGCTTGCGTCCGGCGGCGGTCCAGGGCGCCGGGTCGGGGTCGTCCCGGCGCAGCAGGTACCGCCACACGAGGAAGCCGCTCTGACCCTTCTCCGACCAGTACTTCACGATCTTATACACGCCGTCATACCTGCCGAGAGGGCACAGGATGGCTGTCATACCTGCCGAGGACACAGGATGGCCGTCATACCTGCCGACGACACAGGATGGCTGTCATACCTGCCGAGAGGGCACAGAATGGCCGTCACACCTGCCGAGAGGGCACATGGTGATCACCAACGACAAAAGTTAGGCGCGACTCCGCAGATTTGTATCGCAGAGCTCGTAAGGCACGTGACAACATCGAATAATTCGACCCTTCGTGAACTGATTACCCGCTGCACTGGAACGAACGTCACCGCTGCACTGGAACGAACGTCACCGCTGCACTGGAACGAACGTCACCGCTGCACTGGAACGAACGTCACCGCTGCACTGGAACGAACGTCACCGCTGCACTGGAACGAACGTCACCGCTGCACTGGAACGAACGTCACCGCTGCACTGGAACGAACGTCACCGCTGCACTGGAACGAACGTCACCGCTGCACTGGAACGAACGTCACCGCTGCACTGGAACGAACGTCACCGCTGCACTGGAACGAACGTCACCGCTGCACTGGAACGAACGTCACCGCTGCACTGGAACGAACGTCACCGCTGCACTGGAACTAAAAAGGTCACTGACCCGGTCTGTACGGCCAGCACGGTCTGGCCAGGCATCCCTCTGCCGCGTCACCCACCTGAGACCCTTGTCAGGCGCGTATTTTTTGGAGTGTTTCCCCAGTTTGTAGGAGCGGATCACGCGGACCGGCTGGCCGCCCCGCCAGTCCTCTGCGTCAGCGCCCTCCTTGGAGTTGATTCGGGCGTTACAGTTGAGCGCCAGCGCCCTGAGCGACAGAAACACGGCCGCAAGTCAGGCCCGGTCCACACAGCGCCCTGAGCGACAGAAACACGGCGGCAAGTCAGGCCCGGTCCACACAGCGCCCTGAGCGACAGAAACACGGCGGCAAGTCAGGCCCGGTCCACACAGCGCCCTGAGCGACAGAAACACGGCCGCAAGTCAGGCCCGGTCCACACAGCGCCCTGAGCGACAGAAACACGGCGGCAAGTCAGGCCCGGTCCACACAGCGCCCTGAGCGACAGAAACACGGCCGCAAGTCAGGCCCGGTCCACACAGCGCCCTGAGCGACAGAAACACGGCCGCAAGTCAGGCCCGGTCCACACAGCGCCCTGAGCGACAGAAACACGGCGGCAAGTCAGGTCCGGTCCACACAGCGCCCTGAGCGACAGAAACACGGCCGCAAGTCAGGCCCTGTCCACACAGCGCCCTGAGCGACAGAAACACGGCCGCAAGTCAGGCCCTGTCCACACAGCGCCCTGAGCGACAGAAACACGGCCGCAAGTCAGGCCCGGTCCACACAGCGCCCTGAGCGACAGAAACACGGCCGCAAGTCAGGCCCGGTCCACACAGCGCCCTGAGCGACAGAAACACGGCCGCAAGTCAGGCCCGGTCCACACAGCGCCCTGAGCGACAGAAACACGGCCGCAAGTCAGGCCCGGTCCACACAGCGCCCTGAGCGACAGAAACACGGCGGCAAGTCAGGCCCGGTCCACACAGCGCCCTGAGCGACAGAAACACGGCCGCAAGTCAGGCCCGGTCCACACAGCGCCCTGAGCGACAGAAACACGGCGGCAAGTCAGGTCCGGTCCATACAGCGCCCTGAGCGACAGAAACACGGCGGCAAGTCAGGTCCGGTCCATACAGCGCCCTGAGCGACAGAAACACGGCGGCAAGTCAGGCCCGGTCCACACAGCGTGTGGACTCATGCCAACAGGACGTGCAGTCGGACCTCAGATGACTGCGTTCGGGAGGCAGTCATCCTCCTCCAGCACACAGGGACCGAATAGGAAACAATTATCAGCGCAACTCGCTAACTTTGAACACAACTAGAGTGCTCGTAACGAGATGGCTTTGACAAAATCGGTCTCGTAAGTGTTGCTTCTGCTTGCTGACACCGTCATGCGGACATATCCATTAGTCAGCACCGCGGTGACATGCGAACCGCTCTGCAATTTCTCGCCAGGACAGGTAGACGGTAAATGCAGGGTTGACAAACCATGAGCTACACCTAACCAAACAGCATGACTATGAGACAACACAATCATGACCAGCGGTAGCCAGCCTCAGCCGCTGCGCCGGCCCAGCGCCGCGGGCCAGCACGGCTGAGTGTCGCCGCGGGCCAGCACGGCTGAGTGTCGCCGCGGGATAGCGCGGCTGAGTGTCGCCGCGGGTCAGCACGGCTGAGTGTCGCCGCGGGCCAGCACGGCTGTGTCGCCGCGGGATAGCACGGCTGAGTGTCGCCGCGGGCCAGCACGGCTGAGTGTCGCCGCTCAGGTACCCACCTGTTCATCCTGGTGAGCTGCTGGTCGCAGCTCTGGCCGGCGGTCCGCTTGTTTCCAGACAGGTCACGGCCGCCCGATCCTGAGGGCAGCCGGCAGGCAGGGAAATCACACTCAGGGCACATCAAGGCGGAGATATAGACACCATTATAAGCTTTAGCAAAACGGAATTTGCACTACAGAATGAATAGTGGTTAATTGTTTACGATTCACGTATAATTGCCAGCCCTCCTCTCTCGCCCCCACCCACCTGTGTAGAAGAACTCCTCTCCTTTGTCCACATCATCCTCATAGCCTCCGGACAGCACGATACTGAAGGCGCCCTCCTTCTCCCTGCCAGCGATGCCGGCCACGTGCGGCCGATGGACGCCCGCCTCCGAGGCCTGGATGCGGTACTGCCAGCGCATGCCCACCTCCACGCCCGGCACCGGGCCGCGATGGTTGGTCGGAACGATCGTACACTGCTTCTGTCGTCCAGCCGTCGCCATGCCCTTGCCCCAGTCGCGCTTGGTGGCCTTGTTGACCACCGAAGCCATGCGCGCCTTCCGCTTGCTGGCCTTGAGCTTCTGGCCGGCCAGCACCACCTCGCTGGTGTCTGTTTTACACTCGGGACAGTACCTGGCGGCAGGAGGAGGGTTGGCTTAGCACCACCTCGCTGGTGTCTGTTTTACACAGGGGGCAGTACCTGGCGGCAGGAGGAGGGTTGGCTTAGCACCACCTCGCTGGTATCTGTTTTACTGTTTTACACTCGGGACAGTACCTGGCGGCAGGAGGAGGGTTGGCTTAGCACCACCTCGCTGGTGTCTGTTTTACACAGGGGACAGTACCTGGCGGCAGGAGGAGGGCTGGCTTAGCACCACCTCGCTGGTGTGTTTTACACAGGGGGCAGTACCTGGCGGCAGGAGGAGGGTTGGCTTAGCACCACCTCGCTGGTATCTGTTTTACTGTTTTACACTCGGGACAGTACCTGGCGGCAGGAGGAGGGTTGGCTTAGCACCACCTCGCTGGTGTCTGTTTTACACAGGGGACAGTACCTGGCGGCAGGAGGGTTGGCTTAGCACCACCTCGCTGGTGTCTGTTTTACACAGGGGGCAGTACCTGGCGGCAGGAGGAGGGTTGGCTTAGCACCACCTCGCTGGTGTGTTTTACTGTTTTACACTCGGGACAGTACCTGGCGGCAGGAGGAGGGTTGGCTTAGCACCACCTCGCTGGTGTGTTTTACACAGGGGACAGTACGTCCTGGCGGCAGGAGGGTTGACTTAGCACCACCTCGCTGATGTCTGTTTTACACAGGGGACAGTACATGGCGGCAGGAGGAGGGTTGGCTTAGCACCACCTCGCTGGTGTCTGTTTTACACAGGGGACAGTTCGTTCTGGCGGCAGGAGGAGGGTTGGTTCGCACAGCAATGTCACCCAGGAAGACATGGACATGCAATGATCAAGTAAGCGTCGACGTGCAGTAATAACATCTGAGTGTGTGTGTGTGTGTGTGTGTGTGTGTGTGTGTGTGTGTGTGTGTGTGTGTGTGTGTGTGTGTGTCTGTGTGTGTGTGTGTGTGTGTGTGTGTGTGTGTGTGTGTGTGTGTGTGTGTGTGTGTGTGTGTGTGTGTGTGTGTGTATGTGTGTGTGTGTGTGTGTGTGTGTGTGTGTGTGTGTGTGTGTGTGTGTGTGTGTGTGTGTGTGTGTGTGTGTGTGTGTGTGTGCGTGCGTGCGTGCGTGCGTGCGTGCGTGCGTGCGTGCGTGTGCGTGTGCGTGTGCGTGTGCGTGTGCGTGTGCGTGTGCGTGCGCGCGCGCGCGCGCGCGTGCGTGTGCGTGTGGGTGTGGGTGTGTGTGTGTGTGTGGGTGTGTGGGTGTGGGTGTGTGTGTGTGTGTGTGTGTGTGTGTGTGTGTGTGTGTGTGTGTGTGTGTGTGTGTGTGTGTGTGTGTGTGTGTGTGTGTGTGTGTGTTACTGAGTATACCAGCATGCAGACCATTCATATTAGACGGGCCAACACGCGGGTTGGTGCAGGAAGGCAAACAAACAACAGGTAGATAAGATCATCAAAACATCCACACTCCACAGGGTCCAAACTTACCAAATGCCGGGAATGCGCAAGTACGGCATGCCGTGAATGGAGTGCTCAGAATGCCGCACTTATGGAACCACGGCGTTTGGTTTGTCCAAACTCATTGTCGAAATAGCTCATTCGGTAGAGTGCTGGGCTGATGATAGGAATGTCCCCGGTTCGATCCCGGGTTCCAGAAGTTGTGTAGGCCGGCGCACCAATATGCCGTACTACGGCATTGGTAAGATTGGGTGCGATCACGGCACTTGGTAATATTGGGCCCAGGTGAAGCCTCCAGAGGCGGCGTCAGGCAGGGAACATGGTAGGGCACTCACCACTCGCTCTCCTCAGGTGAAGCCTCCAGAGGCGGCGTCAGACAGGGAACATGGTAGGGCACTCACCACTCGCTCTCCTCAGTTATGGCCTCCAGAGGCGGCGTCAGGCAGGAGATGTGGTAGGGCACTCACCACTCGCTCTCCTCAGGTATGGCCTCCAGAGGCGGCGGCAGGCAGGACACATGGTAGGGCACTCACCACTCGCTCTCCTCAGGTATGGCCTCCAGAGGCGGCGTCAGGCAGGAGATTTGGTAGGGCACTCACCACTCGCTCTCCTCAGGTATGGCCTCCAGAGGCGGCGTCAGGCAGGACACATGGTAGGGCACTCACCACTCGCTCTCCTCAGGTATGGCCTCCAGAGGCGGCGTCAGGCAGGAGATGTGGTAGGGCACTCACCATCGTCAGGCAGATGTGGTAGGGCACTCACCACTCGCTCTCCTCAGGTATGGCCTCCAGAGGCGGCGTCAGGCAGGAGATGTGGTAGGGCACTCACCATCGTCAGGCAGGAGATGTGGTAGGGCACTCACCACTTGCTCTCCTCAGGTATGGCCTCCAGAGGCGGCGTCAGGCAGGAGATGTGGTAGGCCACTCACCACTCGCTCTCCTCAGGTATGGCCTCCAGAGGCGGCGTCAGGCAGGAGATGTGGTAGGGCACTCACCATCGTCAGGCAGGAGAAGTGGTAGGGCACTCACCACTTGCTCTCCTCAGGTATGGCCTCCAGAGGCGGCGTCAGGCAGGAGATGTGGTAGGCCACTCACCACTCGCTCTCCTCAGGTATGGCCTCCAGAGGCGGCGTCAGACAGGAGATGTGGTAGGGCACTCACCATCGTCAGGCAGGAGATGTGGTAGGGCACTCACCACTCGCTCTCCTCAGGTATGGCCTCCAGAGGCGGCGTCAGGCAGGAGATGTGGTAGGGCACTCACCATCGTCAGGCAGGAGATGTGGTAGGGCACTCACCACTTGCTCTCCTCAGGTATGGCCTCCAGAGGCGGCGTCAGGCAGGAGATTTGGTAGGGCACTCACCACTCGCTCTCCTCAGGTATGGCCTCCAGAGGCGGCGTCAGGCAGGACACATGGTAGGGCACTCACCACTCGCTCTCCTCAGGTATGACCTCCAGAGGCGGCGTCAGGCAGGAGATGTGGTAGGGCACTCACCATCGTCAGGCAGGAGATGTGGTAGGGCACTCACCACTCGCTCTCCTCAGGTATGGCCTCCAGAGGCGGCGTCAGGCAGGAGATGTGGTAGGGCACTCACCATCGTCAGGCAGGAGATGTGGTAGGGCACTCACCACTTGCTCTCCTCAGGTATGGCCTCCAGAGGCGGCGTCAGGCAGGAGATGTGGTAGGGCACTCACCACTCGCTCTCCTCAGGTATGGCCTCCAGAGGCGGCGTCAGGCAGGGAACATGGTAGGGCACTCACCACTCGCTCTCCTCAGGTATGACCTCCAGAGGCGGCGTCAGGCAGGAGATGTGGTAGGGCACTCACCACTCGCTCTCCTCAGGTATGGCCTCCAGAGGCGGCGTCAGGCAGGAGATGTGGTAGGGCACTCACCACTCGCTCTCCTCAGGTATGGCCTCCAGAGGCGGCGTCAGGCAGGGAACATGGTAGGGCACTCACCACTCGCTCTCCTCAGGTATGGCCTCCAGAGGCGGCGTCAGGCAGGAGATGTGGTAGGCCCTCACCACTCGCTCTCCTCAGGTATGGCCTCCAGAGGCGGCGTCAGGCAGGAGATGTGGTAGGGCACTCACCACTCGCTCTCCTCAGGTATGGCCTCCAGAGGCGGCGTCAGGCAGGGAACATGGTAGGGCACTCACCACTCGCTCTCCTCAGGTATGGCCTCCAGAGGCGGCGTCAGGCAGGGAACATGGTAGGGCACTCACCACTCGCTCTCCTCAGGTATGGCCTCCAGAGGCGGCGTCAGGCAGGAGATGTGGTAGGGCACTCACCACTCGCTCTCCTCAGGTATGGCCTCCAGAGGCGGCGTCAGGCAGGAGATGTGGTAGGGCATGTCGCACTCGTCGCACATGATCTGTTTGTCCGGCTGTGACTTGCTGTGACAGATGTGACAGCCGCATACGCGGCAGTTCCGGTCCGGCTGGTCCCGGCAGATTTTACATGTGGGTCCCACCTCCCCTGCACAGCAGCGGACGGAGATCGTCACACGGCATCTAATCACAGAGGACGGAGATTGTCACACGGCATCTAATCACAGAGGACGGAGATCGTCACACGGCATCTAATCACAGAGGACGGAGATCGTCACACAGCATCTAATCACAGAGGACGGAGATCGTCACACGGCATCTAATCACAGAGGACGGAGATCGTCACACGGCATCTAATCACAGAGGACGGAGATCGTCACACGGAATCTAATCACAGGGGACGGAGATCGTCACACGGAATCTAATTACACGGCATCTAATCACAGAGGACGGATATCGTCACACGGAATCTAATCACAGAGGACGGAGATCGTCACACGGCATCTAATCACAGAGGACGGAGATCGTCACACGGCATCTAATCACAGAGGACGGAGATCGTCACACGGCATCTAATCACAGAGGACGGAGATCGTCACACGGCATCTAATCACAGAGGACGGAGATCGTCACACGGCATCTAATCACAGAGGACGGAGATCGTCACACGGCATCTAATCACAGAGGACGGAGATCGTCACACGGCATCTAATCACAGAGGACGGAGATCGTCACACGGCATCTAATCACAGAGGACGGAGATCGTCACACGGCATCTAATCACAGAGGACGGAGATCGTCACACGGCATCTAATCACAGAGGACGGAGATCGTCACACGGCATCTAATCACAGAGGACGGAGATCGTCACACGGCATCTAATCACAGAGGACGGAGATCGTCACACGGCATCTAATCACAGAGGACGGAGATCGTCGCACGGCATCTAATCACAGTCACTCTTTCAATATAACGCCAATATACTGGGATATGAACAAAACAACATATTGGCAATCTACAGTAAAGCATTCCGCTGTCAAACGTGGACAACAATAAAGGAAACATCAATGTTACGACCTTGTTTCGCCGTCCCAAATTGTCAGTCCAGGACTTCACGGTTAAGTCGCACCGTGGCGCTTTCGACACGTACGTTTGACGGCGGTGGCTGAGGCAGGCTGACTGGCGGCGGCCTCCTGACGCTCGCGCCGGCTGCGCTGCTGTCCCCTCTCCATCACCTCGTCCACAAACTTCACCAGACAGCCGGAGACGGGCACACGGCCGGCGCCCAGCAGCACCGTCACTGTCAGCCTAGAGTCACAGTCACAGTCACAGTCAGTGTCACAGTCAGTGTCACAGTCACAGTCAGTGTCACAGTCACAGTCAGTGTCACAGTCACAGTCAGTGTCACAGTCACAGTCAGTGTCACAGTCACAGTCAGTGTCACAGTCACAGTCAGTGTCACAGTCACAGTCAGTGTCACAGTCACAGTCAGTGTCACAGTCAGTGTCACAGTCACAGTCAGTGTCACAGTCACAGTCACTATCAGCATGGAGTCAGTCACAGCCAGTGTCACAGTCAGTGTCACAGTCACATTCACAGTCACTATCAGCCTGGAGTCACAGTCACAGCCAGTGTCACAGTCACAGTCAGTGTCACAGTCACATTCACAGTCACTATCAGCCTGGAGTCACAGTCACAGTCAGTGTCACAGTCACAGTCACTATCAGCATGGAATCAGTCACAGCCAGTGTCACAGTCAGTGTCACAGTCACATTCACAGTCACTATCAGCCTGGAGTCACAATCACAGCCAGTGTCACAGTCACAACCAGTGTCACAGTCACAACCAGTGTCACAGTCACATCCAGTGTCACAGCCACAGCCAGTGTCACAGCCACAGCCAGTGTCACAGTCACAACCAGTGTCACAGTCACATCCAGTGTCACAGCCACAGCCAGTGTCACATTCACAGCCAGTGTCACAGTCACAGCCAGTGTCACAGTCAGTCACAGCCACAGCCAGTGTCACATTCACAGCCAGTGTCACAGTCACAGCCAGTGTCACAGCCACAACCAGTGTCACAGCCACAGCCAGTGTCACATTCACAGCCAGTGTCACAGTCACAGCCAGTGTCACAGTCACAACCAGTGTCACAGTCACATCCAGTGTCACAGCCACAGCCAGTGTCACATTCACAGCCAGTGTCACAGTCACAGCCAGTGTCACAGCCACAACCAGTGTCACAGTCACAACCAGTGTCACAGTCACAACCAGTGTCACAGCCACAGCCAGTGTCACATTCACAGCCAGTGTCACAGTCATAGCCAGTGTCACAGCCACAGCCAGTGTCACATTTACAGTCACTATCGGCCTGGACAGGAGACGGTGGGTCAGACAGGTCAGGGGGGGGGGGGAGTGATAATCAGAAGGAAATGAAGCACAGGTTAGTCACCTGGCCACCCCGGTGCAAACAGGAGACCATGATACGTGGCAGATCAAGACAGCTGGTCCTGTACAGGAAGTAGTGCAGGCGGGGTTCTCGCTGTGAAAGTAGAGGGCGAAGAGTAGTAGTAGTAGTGAGTAGTCGTGAGATAGTAGTTAGATAATATATATATATATATATATATATATATATATATATATATATATATATATATATATATATATATATATATATATATATATATATATATATATATATATATATATATATATATGTCAACGAAAACGAAACTGCACAAAACTAATATATATATATATCGACGACTCCTTACCGACTTCCATGGAAACTGCATGGTAAAACACATCTCACATTCACCGTGTCCGTCACCGTGCCGGCGTCACGACGCACGCTACCAGTGAATTCTGCCGGATGCAGCAAGCTACTCCTACAGTGTCCCCCCGCCGCCAGTGATTTTTACCGCCGACTCCTGCCACGGGCCTGCCGTCCGGTGACGATGGCATCGAACCAGAAACCGCGCTCGTCCGGCTCGTCCACGTTGTAGTTGACCAGCACGTCCTGACCGTCGGCGACCTCTGAGAAGGGCAGTGTGACGGAGGCGCGCTCACGGAGGTCTGCCGTCTCCAGCCAGACTGGACCGTCCTCCTCGTACCTGACCAGCCAGACCAGAACAAACGCTACTATGGAAATATATCTCACACATGGATCACAATTAGATCTCCCGACGGGTGCCCTGCAAAAGCCGTGGTCTTACCGCCACTTTACTTTGTAGCGGCGAGCTTGTTTCCTATTACGTATCGCGCACTGTCGCGAAGCCTCAACAACAAACAACAGAAAAACGACTTATATACGAAGCCTCTTCATTTTCAGTCACATCATTATACACATGGATGCAGACCTTTTACCACACATCTACCACATCTCTATAATGCCGTAGAGATTAAACATGATTCAGAACCCGGCCATTGCAGCTTTGCTAGCAGTCGCCACTCACCCCTCGAACTGCACAGAGTACTGGTGACGGGCAGAGCCGGGCGAGGCTCCCGATTTCTTCTCAGCACGAACACCACAGACCGCTGCCTCGAACCAGGCACCGGAGCCGGGGTCACGGGCGTCGCAGCAGTCACCCTCCTGAACATGCAGACATACCGTCACAACAGACCCTCTCCTGACCATACTGACATGACGTCACAACAGACCCTCTCCTGACCATACTGACATGACGTCACAACAGACCCTCTCCTGACCATACTGACATACCGACACAACATACCCTCTCCTGACCATACTGACATGACGTCACAACAGACCCTCTCCTGACCATACTGACATACCGTCACAACAGACCCTCTCATGACCATGCTGACATACCGTCACAACAGACCCTCTCCTGACCATACTGACACGACGTCACCACAGACCCTCTCCTGACCATACTGACACGACGTCACAACAGACCCTCTCCTGACCATACTGACACGTCACAACATACCCTCTCCTGACCATACTGACACGTCACAACAGACCCTCTCCTGACCATACTGACATACCGTCACAACAGACCCTTTCCTGACCATACTGACATGACGTTACAACAGACCCTCTCCTGACCATACTGACATGACGTTACAACAGACCCTCTCCTGACCATATTGACATGACGTCACAACAGACCTTCTCCTGACTATACTGACATGACGTCACAACAGACCCTCTCCTGACTATACTGACATGACGTCACAAGTCACAACAGGCCCTCTCCTGACCATATACTGACATGACATCACAACAATCACCTTCCTATGCGCACAGGTTTAACGTCTAAACAGCCACCTTCCCCTGATGATGCATGAATGACACCACATTGGTCTCGCCCCTGTTTACACGGATGTGACGTCACATAAATACAACTTTTGACCAAACATGTATGACGTAACCAACTATTTTGTAGTTTTCTCCCATCCACCTCAGCGTATGCAAACAAATCAGAAGAATAATTTTCAGCTAGGCTGCTGATGGATTGGACACATTTGGCTGATGTGGTGTCACCAGCCAGTAGGCAGGACGTTGCGGCTGATGTGGCGTCACCAGCCAGTAGGCAGGACGTTGCGGCTGATGTGGCGTCACCAGCCAGTAGGCAGGACGTTGCGAGTTGCACGCTAGGTGCAGTGGGTAATGTAGGACGGACCATGGGAAAGTTGCAAACGGTGCAGATGGTACAGGTAATGGGTACGGTAGGTACAGGCGGTGGAGACGGTACAGGCGGTGGAGACGGTACAGGCGGTGGAGACGGTACAGGCGGTGGAGACGGTACAGACGGTAGACGGCACAGACGGTACAGACGGTAGACGGCACAGACGGTACAGACGGTACAGACGGTACAGACGGTACAGACGGTACAGACGGTACAGACGGTACAGACGGTACAGACGGTACAGACGGTACAGACGGTACAGACGGTACAGACGGTACAGACGGTACAGACGGTACAGACGGTACAGACGGTACAGACGGTACAGACGGTAGAGACGGTACAGACGGTACAGACGGTACAGACGGTACAGACGGTACAGACGATGGATTATGGTCGTTGGGGGCACTGGCGGCGGATGGTATTTTCGGATGATGGGGGGGGGGACAAAGAAAACCAGGGGCCCCTCGGCCAAAGCCCCCCCCCCACCACAACAAAATGGCGCGAAATGGTATCTCCTCGGATTTAGGCCACTATATTTTGCAGGGCCCCTAATTGGTAGCAAAACAAAACGTCGGACAGGCCCATGTTGAACTCCCAGGCCTTCCGAGGGCCCCTCAGGCCTTCCGAGGGCCCCTCGGGCCTTCTGAGGGCCCCTCGGGCCTTCCGAGAGCCCCTCGGGCCTTCCGAGAGCCCCTCGGGCCTTCCGAGGGCCCCTCGGGCCTTCCGAGGGCCCCTCAGGCCTTCCGAGGGCCCCTCAGGCCTTCCGAGGGCCCCTCAGGCCTTCCGAGGGCCCCTCAGGCCTTCCGAGGGCCCCTCAGGCCTTCCGAGGGCCCCTCAGGCCTTCCGAGGGCCCCTCAGGCCTTCCGAGGGCCCCTCAGGCCTTCCGAGGGCCCCTCAGGCCTTCCGAGGGCCCCTCAGACCTTCTGAGGGCCCTCAGGCCTTCAGAGGGCCCCTCAGGCCTCCCAAGGGCTCACTCAGGCCGACTGAGGGCCTTCTGTCGGCCTTAGAGGTCCACTCAGGCTGGCTGGGGGTACCTCGGGTCCCTCGGTCAACTTCTTGGAGGGCCCCTCTTACAAATTTATGGAGGGAAAAATCATGTTTGACCCCCCCAACTTCTTGTGTGTGTGTGTGTGGGGGGGGGGGGGGGCAGGTGCCCCCTGCCCCCCTTATCTGCCGCCCCTGGTCGGGGGCAGTGCTGCGACAGTACGGGAGTGCTACCGGGTGTACAGTGCTACGCGGCCGCGGCCTGGTTCCCGGCGACGTCGGAGTCGCACGTGGAGCTTCTCGAACGGGAGATTCGCGCGGTGGCGCGGGCCGTGACCGGCTGCCCCGTGAGTACACCGAGGAACCCACTCATGGCGGAGGCCGGCTTGGTCCCTGTACGGACACGCCGGGAAGTGTTGGCCGCGAGGCTGGCCGGAACGGCGGCGTCCCAGAAGACGGACGACCCCCTCCGCGCGGTCTCTGAGGCGGTGGCCCCGCGGCGCCTCCTGAGTCACCACCGGGTGGCGAGACGTAGGAGCGGTAGCCGCCGCGCGTGCGGGCGTGAGCGGGGTCCCCGTGGAGGAGCGACTACACACCACTATCCCGCCGTGGCTGGACTGCAGCGGAGTCAGCATCCGGCTGGACATCGGCGCCGACATCCGGAGGACGGCCCCCGGCAAAGTACGCCGGGCGGCAGCCGAGGAACACCTGGCAACTCTGCCGGAGGATGCCGTGTGGATCTGGAGCGACGGATCGGCGGAGGGCGGAGTCACGGCTGGGGGAGATGGTGCCTTGATCGCCCTCCCGTCCGGTGCGGAACAAGAGGTCCAAGCGCCGGCCGGCGTGGTATGCAGCAGCACGCGCGCCGAGTTGGTGGCGATACGCGCGGCGCTGGAGGCGGTGCAACAGATGGGGGACGACCTGGGCGAGAGCCCGGTGTTCGTATGCACCGACTCCCAGGCCGCGCTCGCCACACTCGCGAGCGGCGCCGGAGGGCAGACGACCGCGCTGGGGCGACGATCTGGCGCCTGCTCCTGGCAACCGCGGCGGGGGGGGGGGGGGGGGGGGGGGTAGTCGGGTGCTCCTACAATGGGTCCCGGCACACTGTGGACTGCCCGGAAATGAAAGGGCGGACGAGCTGGCCAAGGGGGCCTCCAGCCTTCCGCAGGGTGGACGTCCGCAGCCTCACCAAGGCAGTCGGCCGCGCCGCCTCTCTGGCCTGGCGACGTCGCTGGCCTGAATGCCTCTTCAAGCGGATCATGGGAGGCCGGCTCCCGAAACCGGTCCTCTCCGACGAGCGAGACGACGCCGTCAATGTGCACCAGCTGCGAGCGGGTCATTGGACCCGCTCGCAGAGTTATCTGCACCGAATCGGCCGTCAACCGACCCGGGGCTGCCAGCAGTGCAGCGATCTCGCGTGCCCGGCGGCGCTCTGTCAGGTGTGTAGGGAGGAGCCTGACACGCCGGAGCACGTCCTGCTGAGGTGCCCCTGCCTGGCGGGCGCTCGTCTCCGTATCTTCGGGACTATTCATCCAGACCCGAAGCAGCTGCGAGACGGCGGGGCCGTGGCGGCCTTGGCCCGGGGCTACCTAGCTCACCGAGAGCCTTCGGGCTACGGTCGGCCGTAGGGCCGACCCGAGGAGACAACAACAACAGTACGGGAGATGGACAAGGTCGATAGAGGCGACCTGAGCGGTGCGTACCCCGTAGAAGTCATCCTCACTGATCTCCTCCCACTCGATGTCGGAGTCGTCTGCTGGCTGAAAACAGAGGGGCCGAAGCCAGGTCAGCGGAGTATTGACAACACTCTGTCGCACATCGCCTGCCGGTCAACGATCCCTTCCGAGGCGGATCCAGCGGCCGCATGGTCGTGAAATATCAGCAATACAGAATGCAATGTAATATCCGATAACAGCTATAGATCCGATATAGCTATGGCAGTAGTCTGAGATAGCAGTTTTGAGATAATATATTGAAAACATTGTCATAAGCATGGACGAAACAAATAGTCAGGCTACCAGTCAAAGACCCCTTACATCTCACGGTTCGTTGGAAGGTTCGGAGATGTCAAACTACGGGAGATGCACCATTCGAAAGCTGAGCTTACGCGGAATCCAGCGATGTAATTTTTTGCAAAAATTCATCGAGCCTTTTTTTAAATCGACATTTAGTCCGAAATCACGCCCCTTTCGTTTGGCCAGGGCTATCGCGTATGGTATGACGAAAATGCAGACCAATGAGATGCCTACCGATTCGTCATGCTCTGCACGTCAAGGTCTCATAGAATGCAAAACCATTAGATGGTTTGTCTGGTTGCACGGCTGCATCAATGCCAAGCGCTCCCGGTGTCGGCACTACGGCGCACTCCCGCCCGCGCCTCACGCGCAGAATCGCCCCTCGCAACACGCGAGCTGAGCACTGCGCGCCGCCGACCCAGCTAACGGAGCGGGCTCTCGGCCAGTCACGGACAAACGGTGCATCGATGTTGAAAAACCTAGCTCTGTCCACTAGCCCAGCTATCCAAGAAGATCGTGACAAATTTCCAGCCACCTCCGATCGCTACAAATGGTACTTTTGAACTATGGTATGCACCATATTTGCCAAACGTAGCCTCTGACCGGGACTCGCTTGACTGGCTGCGCCGGCCCGGCTCGGCCAACTTCGAGCCTGTACACGATGTGATGTCAGAGGCCACGGCGCGGCCGCCGCCGACCGGCTGGCCGGTCAGGTCATGACCGGCGGCGGTCGCGCCATTACATCGTGTACAGGCTCGAAGTTGGCCGAGCCGGGCCGGCGTAGCCAGTCAAGCGAGTCCCGGTCAGAGGCTACGTTTGGAAAATATGGTGCATACAATTGTTCAAAAGTACTATTTGTAGCGATCGGAGGACCGTGGCTGTAAATTGTCGCGATCTCCTTGGATAGCTGGGCTAGTGGACAGATCGAGGTTTTTCAACATGCGATGCACCGTTTGTCTGTGACTGGCCGAGAGCCCGCTCCGTAAGCCGGGCCGGCGGCGCGCAGTGCTCAGCTCGCGTGCCGCGAGGGGCGATTCTGCGCGTGAAGCGCGCGCGGGAGTGCGCCTTAGTGCCGACACCGAGAGCGCTTGGCATTGATGCAGCCGTGCAACCAGACAAACCATCTAATGGCTTTGCATTATACGAGACCTTGACGTGCAGAGCATGACTCATCAGAGACATTGGTCTAGATTTTCGGCAACCATACGCGATAGCCCTGGTCAAACGAAAGGGGTGCGATTTCGGACAAAATGCCGATAAAAAAGCCCTCGATGGATTTTTGAGAAAAAAATACATCGCTGAATTCCGCGTAAGCTCAGCTTTCGAATGGTGCATCTCCGTAGCTTGACACCTCCGAGCCTTCCAACGAGCCGTGGTCTGCAGGTACGATAAACGCACCTTGTCGACAGTTTCGCCCGAGTCTGTCTCGCTACGCCCAGTCGCGTCAGAGGTACTGCTATCCGTATTGGCCTGCAACGAGAACAATCAACAGTGGTCACTATGGTCACCCCATTATAAACAATGCAATTAATTGCAAACAATTATACAACTATCACAATAATCGCACAACAAAACAAGAGACCA
This sequence comes from Chirona hameri, assembly GCA_036785665.1. Classification (NCBI taxonomy): domain Eukaryota; kingdom Metazoa; phylum Arthropoda; class Thecostraca; order Balanomorpha; family Balanidae; genus Chirona; species Chirona hameri. The sequence continues at coordinate 19,363 of JAXIVJ010007241.1, read as the reverse complement.
TTTGCCTCAATAGCATACCTTGTTAAGATCGTTCTCATCTTGTTCTTTCTTGGGGACACATTTTGGTGTGTCTTGTGGGGCTGGCTGCCGAACCATAAGCTGAATGACGTCGTTACCGTTAACATCATATTCAAACATGGTGTGCCCATCCTCCATCTGAAATAAGCATTGATGTCACGTCAGTGTGACAGTGAAGCACGGTTGTGAGACATGTGTCAATGAGCTTACTGATGTTACCCAGTGTCAGTAACTTCCTATTACATCAGGGTGAAAATCTGATCAAAGCTATCCCCTAATTGGCAGATTTTTTTATGTGGCGTAAATGTAAGTTTCCTCAATTCCCTTAAAATATATAGTTTCTTGCTTTATGAAGTAAAATGACTTACGCACTTAACACAAAATGTGACAAAAACATTGTTAAAGGGAAATATTGAACTTTTCATCTATTTTTTCAGCATTATCTTATGCAACATGATGGTATTAAATTGATCGAGTCTATATCTTATAACTTTAACTTGAAATAACTTCTGTTATGGGAATGTTTATGCAAAATTTGATTGGATTTACCAGGAGTCGGAGTCGGCAGTTTTGGCCGGAGTCGGAGTCGCTAAAATATTACCGACTCCGACTCCGGCCCGGAGTCGAGGTCGACTTTTTGGCAATTGGCGATTACTTTGGTCGGTAGAATATTCGTCGGCCTAGGGACATTAACTTTACATTCCTTTTAAAAAAAAGTGAATGCAAAATGAATCGAGTGGAAAGTTTAGTCAATTAGCGGTAGATTTGCGCCTGATGAAGATAGCGCAATAATTTGTACGTCATCTGATGATGATTGGGGCTTTGGACGCACCGACTCTTACGGTCACACGGCGCCCATTTTAATATCATCGTGCAAGTTTCGTCAAAGATATTTGAATCATACCATAGTGACCAGGTTACCTAAGCTAATTAAAAAATTTGACCTCAGGTCAAGCCGGTAATTCAAAGTCATGTGGTGAACCAGGTATGTCGTGCTGCGCAATGTCGGACACGTCTCGACGAGACATACACAGTGGTGCCGGTCTCACATTCTTATCTTCATTTTATTTCGCCGCCTGCAGGCGAGCGCGACTGGGCTGGACACGCGGCCGGCACTCCGCGCCCGTGCTCGGGCGGCGTAGCATTGTTCTCCAAACTGTTACAAATAAAGACAAACGGACAAATAGATGGCATTGCAGATATTGCTTAGCATGCGGTTGGAGAACGGATATAGGCCGGAGTCGGAGTCGATTTTTTCAGGCCGGAGTCGGAGTTGCTAAAATTATGTTGACTCCGCAGCCCTGGGATTTACCTATAAGTTGAGTGTTTCTTCCCATTTCCAGTACTGACTCATATTTGTGTGAAAAAAAGGTAATTATTTCCCTTTAACAAAATTGGTGTTGATATGTAGTGCTAAATGGAGGCACCAAGACATGAAGTATACATACCTGTTTGCCCCTAAAGAAGAGACGTTGGTATTCAGGTGTAACATCAAGTTCACCCTGCACCAGCTTTCTGAATTCGTCCACTGTGGTCATCTTGGAGATGGTCACAGCCGCAGAGGACTTCCCATCCATGGTTCTCACTTTGACAAACATGGCTGAGACTTCTGACAGCTGAAAATACCACATACAGCAATCAGACATCACCTCAGGCAATCAGACATCGATGCAGAGCACGTAGGGAGGCGAAACTGAAGCATCACAGCAGATGTATACATTTGCAGCATATTTAACTACTCTTGCCTCTTGAATACAACTAGAGATGCAATGCAGCTGTGCCAAGGATGAGTGTATTAGTACTAGTAAGCATTTAATATGGGGTGTGCTCAACTCAGAATCTGACATCTCTTTATGGCTGTTGCAGCATCCTCAACTGGAAGAGGTTTTCATGGTCATATTACAGAGTCATCAAGGGGGTCATATTAGACATGTTGAAGCAGAGTATGGGAACAGACAGATTTTCAGTGCAAGCAGCATAGACAAAACACCACTAATGTGAGTGAGCCAGAACTTTTGTCACCTAAAGTTAACTTTTCTCCAGCAACCTCAACCTCTGGCCAAGTGGTGGAGGTTTTGCTTAATCAGTTGAGATTGGTGGAGGCTCAAATGATTTTAGTTGAGGTCAAGGTGCAGGAACAACAAGTGGAGAAAACGAAGAATCAACCTAATCTGGTTGAGGGAGCTGGCAAACCCCCTGTAACTCAGAAGTTATTTCTGTCTTCCATTCAACTTTTCAGTCTGATCTCAAGTCAAGTCAAATTTGAATTGTGATGTTAGACAAGAGCTGGCCATTGGAAATTGAAATAAGTATTGCTGGAAAAATATTGGGAATCCCACTCTTACGAGTTATGAGCCTAATTATATTTTGCATCAACATAATTCTAGTCACTTTTTCACTAGAAATGTGTGCAAAACCAACATATTGTGAACATCAATAATTGTTTGGTATTAGTTCAGTAATTCACCTTCTCAGTTTATGGTGTTCTTGAGGTCCCTAATAGAAAAAGAGTAGTGAGTTGATGGCAAGATTACAAGACTGTAAAGTGGTTTATCTTTTACTGTCTACAAGATGATCTGGGGGTCCGGGGAGTGACAGCCCCCCAGTAGGTTCCGCAGCACAGCAAGCAGAGTATTCTAAACGTGGGTACCTGCTATTGTAATTGCTGTAAGGGTTAGGTCACTGTTAGGTTCGATTATGTATCGTTTTTGGTGATGTCATAGCTTTGGTATTACTGGTACACTTTTTGATATTGGTAGGGCAGGTGTCACTTCTGTACACAACACTGTAGGTAGTGTGACAAGCCTGAACAAGTGGCGGGCCGTGCTGCCGGCTTGATGACGTCATTGGGAGGGTATACTTAATGGCGTAGGCCTGTTTATTACTCAATCAGACTTAATGGCTATGAGCAGTAGGTTTTGTCCAGATCAGACTTAATGGGTACAAGCGAATCTTAGGTTTCGTCCCGATCAGACTTAATGGCTACAAGCAAATCTTAGGTTTCATCCCTATCAGACTTAATGGCTACAAGCGAATCTTATATTTTGTCCTGATCAGACTTAATGGCGGGGTTAGATTAAGTTAGACAGGCCTACACCATTAAGTATACCCTCCCAATGATGTCATCAAGCTGACTGCATCGCCTGCCACTTGTTCAGGCCGGTATGCAAAACATGGCAGGATCATCAACAAGATATTTGGGGCAGTCCAAATCCTGCCCCAAATCGGACAGCAAGCTGCCCAATTTGGGGCAGGATTTTCTGAATGAAATTTCAATCCTCTGTCAGCAAATACTATTGACCGGATTGTTCTTGTTCGTCTGTTATTGTTGGTCGTCTTTCAAGATCGTGTTTTATCTAGTGTGAATTCACTTTTCAACCACATGCTGTTGACGGGGGGTCGTCTTCATGATCACATTTTATCTAGTGTGAATCAATAAATGTTACTTCTGCCCCCAAAAGTCAGAAGCTGCCCCATTTTCATGTGTTAGTGCTAACCCTGTCCCCACAAGATCTTGTTGAAACTTGCCATGTTTTGCATACTGGGCGGGAACATCGACAAGATATTTGGGGCAGCCCAAATCCTGCCCCATTTGGGGCAGGATTTGCCAGATCAAATTTAGCTCCTCAGCCAAATGTTGTTGACCAGGGGGGGGGGGATCATCAGCAGAATCACATTTTATTTAGTGTAAATTGGTTCTGAATGGAGTGAGTTGCCCCAAATAATCTTACTGCTGCACCTAATTTCAAAAAGCTTCCTAATTTTGATGGGTTGGTGCCAACCTTGCCCTGACAAGATCTTGTTGAAACCTGCCACGTTTTGCAGACTGGTGTTCAGGCTTATAACACTACCTAGTGTTGTGTACGGAAGTGACGCCTGCCCTACCTACCAATACCCACTTTTGTCTGTCGTAATAATACTCTTTCTATTAGGGACCTCAAGAAGACAAGAACTGGAGAGGTGATTTACTGAACTATTACCGATTGTTCTTTGTGTCTGTGTAGTGTTCACATATCAATATACATATTCTAGCTCAAGCTTGGAAGTTCTCACCAAATTGAAAAACAAATGGCAACACCAGTCCTCAACCTCTGGTCTTGCCTTTGTCACAGGATTTTATTAGACAGTATCACATTAACCACTTAAAATATATTGATAATGATGAACACCCTATCCCACTGCTCCAATACCAACTTGAATACCAACACGTGAGAACCAGGGCCGTATAATAGTGAGAATACAAACATTTCACTGCGGCCGTCGTCAAATAGCGCGCGAAATCCGTTCGTATTATACACGCCATATTTGTATTGAGAAGAACGCAATTATAATGCATTTTTTCCAGTTTTTGACGGAAATAAGGAACGGCGGCCCCCGGAGATAAGCAGCTGCATTTAGCACTTTTTATGACCATTCGAATATTGTTTGAGTACTATGATAGATTAAAACTACAAAAACATAAAAAGAAGTTACATTTTTAGTTGAATCTAACAGTCAACTTCATTGAAAGTTGTTAGGCTTAATAGTATTCTAATTGAACAGTGTTAAATCTGAACGCAAATTATAATTTTAAATAGGTCTTCATACCTTAATGAACACAATATTTTCAATAAATGTTATTTTTTGTATTCGGTATCAGCAACATTTATATTCGCTATAACTTGTAATTTATGACAGCAGATTTGCAGCTATACATATACAAATACGGCGCAGTAAATCGCAAGATATGCATTCAAGGACTGTTTATTTAGATATTTTCCGTTTGAAACTAGCCATGACGAGTTCTCGTGACGTCACACTAAAAAGTCAAAACAACTTATACCCTCAAAACTGATTTAGCTCTTCTTTTCATATGCCGACGAGAAAATTAACATTTAGGCAAAATAAAGAAAGGAAAATCCAGATCACCGTTCATATTTTGTGAAGCGTTGCGTAAACCTCAAAGCCTCACGAATAAATGTGTCATGGGCTGCTTTAATGCTTTTGCAGACAGCCCTTCTATTCGGGGGGGGGGGGGGGGCAAGTTGTTTGGTAGCCGTGACGTCACCATGACAGTCGAAATCCCCGCTCCAGTGTTACCCCCTTTAATTTGTTATCTAAGAGATATGGATACAAGCATTTATGCTCAATGGGAAGCTCGTTTCTGCAAGATTCCTGGAATGGCCTCCGATTTTACCTGGGACACTCCAATCATCCACAATTCTTGGTCGAGTCGAGGCATGTTCCGCCCACACAGCGAGCCGGAGCGGCGGGTCCGCTGTCAAAGGCTGTACACCACTGCCGCCGCGCCGGCCGCAAGTTGGTGAGAACCGATGCGACGCCTTGCCAGAGACTGTACCGCTGCCGGGTCGGCTGGAATACGAACTCTGTTACAGCTGACTAATTGTGATGTATCGTTAAAATGGTGTTTATAGGCATTTTTCCAATACAATTGATGTATCAATGAACTTTAAATTTTATTTTCATTCGAATACACACAAAGTTGTATTAAATATATTTCGTTTTCTTTTCGGATATATTCCAATGTTATTACCATATCCTACTATATAGCTGAAATTCTAGAAGGAAATGAGAACTATTCCAAAAAGCATACCAGAAACAGTTGATGTGGTTTGGATGTGGTAACATAGTTAGTTTATTATAGTTTGAACCAGGCGTGACGTAGCCATGGCAGTCGCGAAATTTGAATCTACTCATTGATATAAGTACTCTGCTTCTATTGGTCGCTGCCCAAACTTATTGATGACATCATCGACCGCAGAAAACACTTGAGCGGATTTGTTTTGTGAACACGCGACGCCGCGCTTTGTTGAGGCCGTACTCTCTTATACGGCCTTGGCCGTACTCTATTTACCGTGGCCGTACTGATGGCGTTGAAAACGTTTAAAAATTGGGAAAATTCGTATTTGTGTGCCAATGTACTATGCTAATTCCGCTACCTAGTATTAGGGCTTGTTTGTGCTGATATCGTACTTATTAACTTAGGTAAGCTCCGTTGTCACAGCTTTGAGTCAACTCAAAACCAACTGCCTTGGGAGATCTCAGATGAGAGTGAAACGTTCCCTACATTACATATAAATGTCAATTATTATAACAAACTGCGGCGATATTCCGCTTTTGCACACCTTTATAGGGGCAAATTGAATATTGTATACTAATTCTACATGTCTGATTTCATCAGAACTGCACACAAAACGGACATCAGTACTTACCTAACAATAATTATTTGTATCACCCGTGAATAGCCTCAGCCGACCGCCTGCAACGACTCTGCCATCACAATGTAAACAGTGTGGGTGCAGAAATCCGTCAGATACTGGCTATCATATGACGTCATGTGTATCTGGTCAACCACTAAACCTTATCATGCTCTCACTAAACCTCTGTTCCTGGCTGAACGCAGGACTTGTATTTGAGACTGAAGGTCGGCCACTACCACAAGGTGACTTTACTGGATACATATCTGGCGCATTTCACACAAAAGCAGCCCACATTGTTTACATTTCAAGTGTAATGGCGGAGTCGTTCCGGTTGGCTGAGGTGATTGACAGGTGATAAAAATCATTATTGTCAGGTAAGTACTGAGAATGTCCCTATTTTGAGTGCAGTTCTGATGAAATCAGACATGTAAAATTAGTATACAATATTCAATTTTCCTATAAAAAGGTGTGCAAAAGCCAAATATGACCCAAACTGCCTGTGTAATTTATGTTGCAGAAGAGGGAATTTTTCAGCGAAGAGTCACTTGGCACCCTCACTTCACAACAAAAAGACAACAATATTTATTATCTGAAATATTCATTTCCTGTGAAATGCCACTTTCATAAATAACACTGCCTTTTGATTATTTACTGTGTGCACCATCCTGTCACCATTACTGTCCCATTACCATGCAGCAGAGAGTATCAAGTTGTCAAGGTCATTAAAGAGCTGCTACTATTCAGTGATTTCTTCCTCTTAATTTGTGTTATGTCATTGGTGCACACATTGACAGTCATTAATGGACAAATATGCATTGTTCACTAGTCACTGTCTTAATGCTGTCTCATATTGGCTGGTGTTGCCGGCTAGCACTATCAGCTGGAGTTTTTTCAGCAGTTGGCCACCAGGGACCGCTATTGAGCCAGGGTATTATGACATCGGAAGCAAATGGTACCACTAAATATTGATTGATTGGTTTATTTATAAATAAATTAATATTTAGCGTTAAATATTTAACTGGTACCATTTGCTTGTGACGTCATAACACCCTGGCTCGCTAGCGGTCACTGGCGACTAACTGCTGCATCAACTCCAGCTGATAGTGCTAGCCGTGTTGCCTTGTCAGGTTCTATTTGGCTGAGTGCAGCGATTATGCAGAAGGCAGCGCTTTCTTGTCATTTTAAGCAATTCTTGATCCCAAATTGAATAAAATTAGGTTTGAATGGGTATGAAGCATAAAATATGATAAAAAGATTTATTTTTAATACTAAGAACCAATGATGTAATAACTCATTTTTCATTTCCAAGCAAAAATAAATACATTTCACGAATGGAACAAATGTGGTGTCAATAAACACTGCTCTGAGGCCTGTGAGGTTTGGATACGGGGATAAGGGGTTATTTGTGATTAATTTGTACTATTATGTGTGTGCAATTGTGTTTTTACTACTTGCTAGTCTTATTGACATTCTTAAATAACACTGTGTATATTTTGACAACTTAACAAACAATGTAAATGTTAGGAACTAAAGTGATTCTAGACCTGTTTTTCATACCAGTGCTTGGTAGTTTCATTGATTGGTGTTCATGTTGGGTGAGGGCACCTAATTCAGTGGATAGGTATGGTAAAGATCCAATCACCAGACATTTCCAAATGCAAAACTTCATGCTATTGTTGGTGTTGATGATTCTGACAGACAAAAGGACTGATATACTGCAAATAACATACCATACCATATATTGATCAATAATATAGAGTAGGTCATTAGACCTGAAGACCCCGGTCTCATCAAGCTCCGGTCGTGGTGTACAGTGCGTCAGTCAGTGTCTGAGACGACGTGGTGTATGTCAGCCCAGTGCTTGTCGAGGCGCGACTTGAACTGGCAGACGGACGTCGCGCTCACCACCTCGGCGGGGAGACTGTTCCAGTCATTGACTGTCCTGACGGAGAAGGTTTGACGGCGGACCCTGGACACCGCTCTTGGCTTGGCCAGCTTTCACTGGTGACCCCTGGTGTGCCTGTTCTCTGATGCGGCGAAGAAGTTCGTCGGGTCTAGGTCGACACTTCCGTGGACGATCTGGCAGACCTGGATCATGTTGCCTCTGCGGCGCCGGTAGTAGAGAGAGGGCAGGCGCAGAGCTCGGAGTCGCTCCGGGTAGGGGAGGTGGGACACTTCTCTGCTTAGCCGTGTCTCGCCGCTGGACCCGTTCCACCTTGCGCTGGTCAGCGCGATTGAATGGCCCCCCAGATGACGTTGGCGTACTCGAGGTGCGGGCGCACCATGGTTTCTCGAACGACCTCTTGATGACGGCTAGTCATTATGCTTCATAACATAAAAAAAACATGTTTTTGTTTCTGATGAATGAAGTAAAGATACCATGGTGAAATTTGCCATGTATTTGAACTGTATTTTGTGTGTGAAATAGTTGCCTGCCTAGTGGGTGGGTCTTAAATGGTGAAAAACTTTGTTGCATATGAATGAAAGTTATTTTCACTTCAGCTGCTTGGGTATTTTCTGTTGCAGATGTTGTTCATAATATCAGTGCAGTAGTTTTGTTGGTGCTAGCCTATGCAGTTTGTGTGCCCCTAAACCATCAGCATAACCAGTTTTTTTTTAGATGCAGGGAGAGGCAAATCTGTCTGGATGACTGAAACTACCTACACAACAACTTTTTACTGGGAATAAGGAAGCTATATTGAACAAAATATGTATAGTTCACGTTGTGAACATGTGGTCTTCTGCAGCCTACTCCATTTTTTTTCTGACCTGAGTTCTGACCCAACAATTACATTGGATTACCAATTTACCAATTCATTGATCTAAGGGGGATGGGGGGGGGGGCAAGTTGCCCTGCTTGCCCCCATGGTGGCACCATAGAGGTGTCACTCGTATGTCACGTATGGAGGTCTCCATGGTGACACCCCCTCCTATGTCCCTGACAAACAAGGCATTAGGCTGCACTTGCTGAGTTGAGCCTCCTGCAGGTGTGGGACATATGCCACCTGCCTGTCAGAATGGTCTTAACAAAAATGGGAATGCTGATAAATTAAGCATTACTTTTTAGGAAAAAGTCATGATGTTCTTGTTTTCATCAAGCAATCTTGTCTTGGTGCTGTATGACACAATCCATCACTTTATTAGTGACTGTTTATGTCCTATACCCAGCAGAATGGCTACCAGACACCAAATCCTGTTGTTGTTACCTCCACCCAGGGGTTGTCATCCCTGCAGCCGCCATAGGCTCAATTAGCCTGGCAAAAAAAGAATCATATGTCAATCGCCCAAAAACCGTGACATATGTGGTTCTTCCTAGAGCGTGACGTCATCTATTCGGAACATTTTGGAGCACCGGCATTTGTGGTGCAGCTTATATATGGCCTTTTAACATTAGCAAAGGAGTAAGATCTTTGCCCCTTCGCTGTCAAAATAGGAGTGACTTAGGAGCAAAATGTTATTTAGATAAGTTAGAGACCTTTGATCGTGCTTTCTTTCCGGGCATGTTGTCTAAATCGGCTCGGTAGAATTATCTATATAGTCTTTCAAAAATTGTGAGTTATCATTGATTTGTATAGGGGAAGGGATTCTCCGTCCAGATGACGTCACCACCCCTGAGTTGGATTCGGTCAAATCGCCGGATGACTACCTTCTTATAGGGCCTTGCCTCCACATATGTCCAGTGGTGACTAACTAGCTGAACATTGTGAAAAAAATCATCATCATCCACAATGTTCTTGCATGCATTGTAAATGAGAAACTAACTAAAATAAGCATTGTGAACTTTCCTCAGGTGTGTGGTGGGATTACATTTACAACAATGTGATACCCTCACTTAATTTGCTGAAAATTGGTGGATCTTGTTGATCTTATGTGCCCAGTGCTGGCCAGGATCAAAGACACCGCTGAGTACTGACCTATTATATCCTATGTGTCTCTCTGTTACAGCAGCAACAGCAGAGCCGCCGCCATGGGGGGCTCAAAGGTGATCCGCGTCACCAACATCGCGCCGCAGGCGACCCGAGACCAGATGCAGACGCTGCTCACATTCGTCGGCAAGGTGGAGGAGATCAAACTGTACCCGACCGTCCGCGATGTGGCCATCCCTGTCGCGTCCCGCGTCTCCTTCGTCAAGTTCGTCGACCGTGACCACGTGGGCATCGCGCAGCACCTCAACAACACCGTGTTCATCGACCGCGCGCTCATCATCGTCCCGTATGAGAAGCCCGACATCCCAGATGAGCACACGGCCATGCTTGCGCTCGTGCAGGCCAACGGCATGATGGGCCTGGGTGTCACCAGCGAGCAGCAGCTGCCGGCGCACGTGACCAACGTGGTGGACGGTGCCTCTTACATCACCAAGGACCCGACGTTCGCCGAGCATGGAGTGCCGGAGTACCCGTCGCTGCCCTGCACGCTGGAGTATGGCAAGGTAAGCAAGACGTGAGCCGACTTACATACGGTGATAGTGGGCGCCATATACCCATAACAGTTGCGGCGCCCTAAAGCCCCAATACACCACTACATACGGCGATAGTCTTATCTACGTTCCATGCAACCATGCCTCCGATTCATCCATGTCTTACTAAGTCAAGTTTCTTCATCGCGTCTTTTGGCCTCGACGCGGCATTAACTTAAGTGTTCCAGACAGTCTGCCCAAGCCTACTCGGTAAGCAAATGGTAGAAGTGATGTGTTGCGTGTTTTGAAGTCTGAACTGACGTGAACATCCGCTCTTGACCTGATCTCTGCCCTGTGTGCCGTCAGGTGGAGGAGATCCGCCGTACGGTGGTGATTGGTAACCTGGCGCCGTCCACGGACGCCCACCAGGTCATGGAGTGGCTCGCCGACGCCGGCGAGATCAAGTACTCGCGCATGTGCGGCCGCGACACGGACGAGTCGCGCGCCTGTCTGATCGAGTTCTCTGATCAGGCGGCCGTCATCCCGGCCATGATCAAGTCGGGCCAGCGGATGGGCGACCGCAGCCTGGTCGTGGCGCACTCCAGCCTCGGCATCGCCAAGCCGCAGATCAAGACCAACGAGATGGCGCAGCGCGAGATCGAGGAGGCGATGCGTCGTGCGCAGGAGCAGCAGAGTCTGATCTCCAGCACCATGCAGCCGGTTACCTCGTACATGGATGAAGCAAAGCGTAGTCGGTCGCGGGAGCGTGGCGGACGCCGGCGTCGCAGCCGCTCGCGCGACAGAAGGCGCTCTCGCAGCCCGCACCGATCGCGCGGCAAGTACTCGCCGATACGCGACCGGCGCCGCTCGCGCAGCCGGGATCTTAAGTCTCGCTCGCGGCGGTCACGGTCCCGATCTCGCGACCTCAGCAAGCGGAGCAAGCACCGCACCCGCTCCCGCTCCCGGGATCGGAGGAAAGACGACAAGGATAAGGATCGACGCGGCAGCTCCCGCGACAAGGACCGCAGGGACAAGGACAAGAGCCGCGACAAGGATAAGGACAAGAGCCGCGACAAGGATAAGGACAGGAGCAGGGACAAGGATAAGTCCGACAAGTCCAAGTCGAAGGAGTCGCCAGAGAAGATGGCCACGGATGCGAAGGGGAGCGGCGACAAGTCCGCCTCGCTGGCTAAGGAGAAATCCTCGAAGGACTCGTCCCGGGCTCGCTCCCGCTCTCCGGCCAAGAAACGGTCCCGCTCGCGGTCGGCGGACCGGCGGCGCGGCGGGCGTGGCTTGCGCTCCTCTCCAAGCCGCCGCCGGTCGCGGTCCCGCTCCCGACAGGTCCTCCAGCAGCGGCGCACCTCGCGCTCCCCGGCTCGCCGCCGTTCCCGCTCGCCGGGTCGAAAGAGGTCGCGCTCGCCGCGCGGCAGCCACTCTCGGCCGCAGCGCTCGCCGGAGCGCGACCACAAGCGGCGCGACCGCGACAAGGACCACAAACGGGACAAGGATCGACGCGAGAAGGATTCCAAGCCGGAGAAGACGGACGCGAAGGTGTCCCGGGATTATGACGAGGAGGAGAAGGGTTTTGATGAGGTGAAGAAGTCCGTCTCTCGCGAGGCGTCGCCGGCCAGGAGGTCTACCGCCGGGAAGGGCAAGGAAGAGAAGTCGACGCCGACCGGAGATGATATGGATATTTCGGAGTGAGGCGGCTGAGTGGTGCTGTTTCACAGACTGATGGCCTGCAACAGCCGAGCTGAACCGATCTGGGAACATTCGCATCATCTGAGGGGATAAGGGTGGTCACGAACGTCGTGTCTGTGGCACCGGTCACTCGCTCGGCCTCTCATTGTACTGTCGCACCAATTCGTGATGGTCATGGTTGTAATAGCGGTGAATAATAAAGCGACGACTGTGTTCGCACATCATTCGTCTAAGTTGCCTCCCCGCCCGGTCGGCACCGCAGTTGCCACAACGAAACATGAAGCGCGGGCGTGGTCAGACGATGTGCAGCAATACACGCACCTCATATTGGGTCGCAAGATAAAGATGTGTACGCTTGTACGATTTAATACGCACAAATATAAAGTATCTCAACAGGGTTCAAAATATCACCTATAAACCATGCCAATGAGCTGTGGCCAAAACATTTCATAATTGGCCAGCATAACAATGATTACTAAATACTGGCTCAGCCCAACTGAAAAGGCCTTATGGCTTAGGCCAAAACATTTCATAATTGGCCAGCATAACACAATGATTACTAAATACTGGCTCAGCCCAACTGAAAAGGCCTTATGGCTTATCTTACAATACGTTTGTCTATAATAAATGCCTGAACCCAATGCAAATTACTTCGCATGGAGTTAGCCGGTACGCGTTCAGATCAAAGTTCGTCACGGGCTGGGCCTCAACTTTAAGGAAATCACCGGGCTCTGGACGGGCCTGGGCTGAGAATGTTGAAGCTCAGGTCCGAGCTGATAAATATTTCAACCGGCAGTTCACTTCCACAGCAACACACTGTTGCTGTGGCTTTTGTTTGTGTTTGGTTAGCAGCGCAATTGGTTCATTGTTTCACATTTATAGTATACAAGTAAATATGTTAGGATAGTGATTGCATTTTTTTTGAAAATATTTATATGCTTAATCTGAACGGGCCGGACTGGGCCTGGGCCTCAATATGATACATTTGACCGGGCCTGGTCCAGGCACGTAGCCAAGGGGGCGGCCGCCCGCCGCCCGCCCCGCCCCCCCCCCCCCCCCCCCCCCCCCGAGGCCCCTTTTCGGCGCGCGCAGCGCGCCGAAAAGGGCCGACGAGACCGCGCGAAGCGCGGTATCATGGGATCTTTACCACGTGAAGCGTGGTCTTTAGTCTTTAGAGACTTCAGAGGCCATTTAGAACCACCAGGGCCCTCTCTGAAAGACCAGAGGGCCCCTTGGACGTTCAAAAGAGCCCTGTGCATGTCAAGAAGGGCCCTTGGCCAGACCAAAAGGGCCCCTGAGCGGGGTCAGAGGGCCCCCTGAGCTCGTCGAATGGGCCCCTGAACAAGTCTAATGGGCCCCTAGCCAGCACAGAGGGACCCTGGGCAAGTCGAGAGGCCCCTGAGCATGTCGGCAGGGCGACAAAGCGGCCAGCGCAGTCCCTTGCCAGGTCATAAGGGCCCCTGGACAGACCAGAGGGCCCCTGGGAAGTTAAAAGAGCTCCTGTGCATGTCAGATGGGCCCCTGACCAGACCGAAAGGGCACCTAGGTGGGTCAGCAGGGCCCCTGAACATGCCGAATGGGCCCCTAGTCAGCACGGAGGGGCCCCAGGGCAGGTCGGAGGGCCCCTTGAGCATGTCGGAAGGGTGACAAAGCAGCCAGCGCAGGCCGACCAGAAGAGTCGCTGGGCAGATCGGAGGGGCTCCTCGGCAAGTCAGATGGGCCCCTGGCTAGACCGAAAGGGTCCCTGAGCCGGTCGGAAGGCCTCTTGAACATGCCGGATGAGTTCCTAGCCAGACTGGAGGGGCCTCTGGACAGGTCGGAGGGGCCCGAGCAGGGGCGGCGGATTGCGGGGGCAGGGCACCCAAAATGCCCCCCAGTCGAAAATCCTGGGGGGCGTAAGGGTAATTTTGCCCCCCCCCCGCCGATTTTAGCCTGCTCAGTCTGGGGGCAAAATGACCCATCCCCTCCCCAGAATTTTCAACTGGGGGGGGGGGGGGATTTTGGGTACCCTGCGCCCCGCAATCCGCCGCCCCTGCCCCTGAGCATGTCGGCAGGGCGACAAAGCCAGTCAGTGCAGTTCCTGGCCAGGTCGGAAGGACCTCTGAACAGGCCGAATGGGCCCCTTGACACACAAGAGGGGCTTCTTGGAAGGTGAGAAGAGTCCCTGGTGATACCGGAAGGGTCAAAGCACGCAGAGATCCCAGATGAAGATTAAATACAAAGAGGACTTACTCAACAATACAAATATTAAAAGCGGAGCTTTCGGGTATATTATAATACCCTTCGTCAGGGTGCTACAATATACCCGAAAGCTCCGATTACATTTTTCCTGTAGAGTAAGCCCTCTTTGTATTATATATCACCCACTCCACATCATGTCTTTTCGCTTCGCGGATCCCAGATGAGTCCCTGAACAGGTCGGAAGGGCCTAGACGATCTGAAGGGACCTTGGGCCTTTCAACAGTAAGAATAGTTGTACAGGGAATAAAACTCAAAATTTTCGCGCCGCTCCTTGGCGCAATTGAACTACAAATTCAATTAGATGCGGGTTAGGAACAAATCGTCTCGTTTCTCGGCGTATGTATGAGTTATGAACTTATGTTGCTACTTTCCTATATAATTGGGCAAAATAGTTCACTAGCACTTTTTTACCGTACTTTTAAACGTACAATATAGCAATTTTAGAGGTCCGCACCATACGCAATGCGACGCATTGATGAGAAAGCATATCCAGGGCATAAGACTCAACATTTTCGCGCCGCTCCGCGGCGCAATTTGTTTAAGAGTTCCAGGTCTTGAGCTTAAAAAATATTCCAAGTTGGTATAGCTGATTCCAAATTGGTGTCGCTGGTTCCAAAGTTGATATGGCAGTTTGCTAACTCCAGCTCCTAAAAGTTGGTATGGCCCATGTCATACCTGTTACACTGCATTTTCCATCCTTGTAACGTGCCTTTTCATCCGTTTTTTTTTGGGGGGGGGCTTTCAAAGCTTGGGAAGGGGGCTCTTTCAACGCTCGGGAAGGAGCTCTTTCGAGGCGCCGCCGCCCCCTGGACGAAATCCTGGCTACGTGCCTGGGGCCTGGGCTTGGTGTTCACTGTTCATGGGCCTGGTCCTGGGATTGGTGGGCCCGTGACGAACGCTGGATTAGACACGTTTGGTCCCAGAGTATGCCGTGACTCGATCCCTGATACTGCTTACTCCTAGGTCCATTGAACTCAGGATTCCCTTGAAAATGGATCATATCGCCTTGAACCTGATATTCTAAGCAGAGATTGGAGCTTCTTACAGTACTCATTCCAAACTCATTTGAATGCCCAATGACGCCTTAGTAAAATGTAATCACTCTCTTGTGAAAATCCGTGACTTAGAGCGGGCGTATGATGTGCTGGTAGTTGAAAGATCACACTTCTCATATTTATCCGGCGGGTACCAGAGGCGTCGCCACAAACAAAATAGGGCTAATGTTAAAATCCTGTTAATCTGGGGGAGGGGAGGGGGGCGGAGAGCGATCTGAGCAAACCTGGGGGGTCGGCCCCCTCAGCCCCCGGTGGCGACGCCCAGAGGTCTATTTTTTCGGTAACTTGGTAGCGAGCGTTGGCGACAGATTTTTGTAACTGAAGTGACAAATATTGGGCTTTGGGGAAGTTGATGCCGTTGTTGGAGGATCAGAACCCGGCCGAACTGAGCAAGAGAATGGACCTTGTTCGTTACACTTGGTTGTGCGTCCCATTCTTTGTGAGAACAAAAACAAAACAAAATATAAAAATGATGACTGGGCGAAATTTTAAATTTTTGTTTACATTTTTACATTTACATTTTGTACATTTTACACGTGAGGAAAATGGTCTCAAGCACAAGCAAATAATCACGCAACATGATCACGCAACACAAAATATGCTTCATGGATTTCACCCACAATACAACACATAAGGTATGCTTGCAAGCAAAAATATCAACGAGCGGTTTTCTGGATCGTACAGACTTAAAGGAAATAGTTCACCTTCGGAAAAAATTTCGGAACACGATTTTATTATATTTTTTAATACAGTTCCTTTTTTTCTTTTAAAAATGGTGCTACATCGCGCCAATTCAGGACAGAAGGTTGTAAATTATTAATTGTATCGTGTGCGTTATTGGTCTGCGCATGCTCCCTGCAGTGCTGGCACAATTCAGACGCTACGGTATACCATATATGCGCCGCATTCCTTCGCCAAAAAGTCAAATATCTTCGACTGGAGAGTCTTTTCAGTCAAGAAAACAGTCAAGATAAGGATTTTTCAACACGGGCTACACAACTGCTATCTCAGTTCAAAACTAATGTTGAAGGTGGACTATTTCCTTTAAAGGAAATAGTTCACCTTCAACATGGGATTTTGAACTGAAATAGCAGTTCTGTAGCCCGTGTTGAGAAATCCTGATCTGCAACTTTTCTTGGCTGAAAAGACTCTCCAGCCGAAGATATTTGACTTTTTGGCGAAGGAATGCGGCGCATATATGATATACCGTACCGTCTGAGAGTGCCAGCACTGGTCTGAGCATGCGCAGACCAATAACGCACACCATAACATTAATAATTTACGACCTTGTCCTGAATTGGCGCGATGTAGGACCATTTTTGAAAAGAAAAAAAGAAACTGTATTAAAAAATATAATAAAATCGTGTTCTGAAAAATTTCCCGAAGGTGAACTATTTCCTTTAAAGGAAATAGTTCACCTTCGGAAATTTTTTTCAGAACACGATTTTATTATATTTTTAATACAGTTTCTTTTTTTCTTTTTAAAAATGGTCCTACACCGCTCCAATTCAGGACAGAAGGTTGTAAATGATTGATTTTATGGTGTGCGTTATTGGTCTGCGCATGCTCCATGGCAGTGCTGGCACTTTCAAACGGTACGGTACATCATATATGCGCCGTAGGCGTATTCCTTCGCCAAAAAGTCCAATATCTTCGGCTGGAGTCTTTTCAGTCAATAAAAGTTCCAGATAAGGATTTCTCAACACGGGCTACAAAACTGCTATTTCAGTTCAAAACCCATGTTGAAGGTGAACTATTTCCTTTAATGGCATAATCATTTATAGCAGCCGCGTTTCTTTGGGGCGATCGGTGTTTCGCTGCCGGTATGCGTATTTCGGTTTCCCGCATTCTAATTTTAACCGGGTAGAGTAAAACTGAACATAATTGCCAGCCAAAAATATAGATATTGCTTTGGAATTTGGTTTGGGCATCGTCCATGTTTGTTTCTCCAATATATATTCCGGTTTTTGAATATATTTAAGAAGACAAAATGTGATGATTTTTTGGTGTTAAAAATTCCCACATTTTTTTTCTTCTCAAATATATGTTTAACAAAAACGGAAGATATATCGGAGACCCAAGTATGGACGATACCCAAACCGAATTTCAAAGCAATATCTATATTTTTGACTGACTTATGTCGTGTTTTACGTTAGCCGGTGGCAATTAGAATGAGGGAAACAGCGCGACAGGCCAGCCCGGTAGCGGGCCCATTGACTTAGTTATGCGAGTGGTAGCAAGCTTGTAGCGAAGATGAGTGTCGCAGTGAGTGTCGCATGAAAGCTTTTTCGAAAATAACTCTCGTATTTATCAACCGATTGCAATGAAACTTTCAGTACCCTACTTGTTGAACAATTTGACACACACTCTCAACTTTGGTTAAGTTCTATCCCCATGACCCGTGACTTAGACCTGTTTCTCAAGGTCATGCCAGGCGCAACTGGCGTCTCGTAGTATCGGTGCTTGTAACTTGTGCAGTTTCCGAGTGTTAGCTGCTCAGGAGCATATGCATTATGCATATGTGTAACAGGTGACATTTATGGTTTCCACTGAGATTGTGACCTCAGTTGACTTTTTCAGAGGTCAACCGAGGTCACTGACCGCCGATGACCTGATGACTTGTTTGCCCTATGGCAGTTTCTAGGACATTTTGTGACGCTGATTTCAAATTTGGCATCCATTTTACATTATTATATGTTCCACTGGGGTCATGCGTTTTCACAGTTCAACCGAGGCCACTGGCACTGACCTCCGATAACCTGAGATGATCTTTTTGGAATCCGGTAGTTTCTAAGACATTTTGTGACGCTGATTTCAAATTTGGCACCCATTGTGCTTCCCTCGGCTTCGCTCGGCTTCGCTCGGCTTCGCTCGGCTTCGCTCGGCTTCGCTCGTGAAACGCCCATCCAGGCGTCTAACTGAAAGTATTTTGCTTGATATGTGGTGACAATCCTTACCGGGGAGTTTTCATCTTGCGACAGAAATTGCCCTAGATTCGTCGTGAGCGACAAATCTCGCCATTTATAGACCTTTGGCGACGCCCCTGGCGGATACCGTAGATGGTAAGGGCACAGCCACCAAGCAGGGAAGCTGGCATAACCAGCCCCCACCAGTAACAGTTGGCAGCACTCGGGCGTTAAAAACCTACTGTGGTGTCGTCAGACCGGTGTACCCTGTCTGTCTCCTCACGGAGTTCCCCTAGCGGACCCTATGTAGCTGGGAGTTGGTAAGCTGGCCGAGAGATGGCGCGCGGGTATCCAGCCGCCGCCGACCCGATCGGCCCGCGCGCGGGAGAGGGAGTTGGACAGCGACCGACGGCGGACCTGTGTGTGTGCGCGCAGTAAATACAGTCACTTGGGACCGGAGCACGTTGTGTACCGCGGGACGGACTGGGACCCAGCAGTAACCCAGGCGCGGGTACATAATACCTACTACACCACAGGGTTCCCATGTTAACCCGCGAGTTACTGGGGTATATTTCATAACGCGACTTACTGGGGGGGGGGGGGGGGGCTATTTTTTGCCCCCCCCCCTCTTTTTGCCCCCTGATCTCCGGAACTACTGGACCGAATGTAAAAATTCAAACGGCATTCGATAGCCCTGGGATTTTTTTTTTCTCGAGGGAAACATAATATTGTTGACCTCGGTGTCACCGATGACGTCACAGGTCAGGTCAAGTACAAAATGCTTGACCGTGTCAAAAGGTCTCGATGGATGGAATTGTTGCGCAAAATTGCGACATTAAACGCATA
>JAXIVJ010007240.1:2500-61806 GCA_036785665.1 Chirona hameri | reverse complement strand
AGAACGGCTGAGCTGATTGTGGTCAAAATCGGGTGTGTGTGGGTGGTTAGGAACCTCTCAGCCGCCTCTTTCCCACAAGTCAGGGGTAGGGTGCCTTTGCACGTGCGAACGTGCGCACCCTTTTGTTGTATCTCAGAAACCACTTGCCCGATCGAGTTGAAATTCACCTATAGATATCCTCGCGCTCGCTTGTTCATCGCCAACTACGGCGCCTTACTGGTATTTTTCCTTCTGGTGTTAGTGATGCCTCGTTTGGTCTTGTGCCATCAATTCGGTAGTCGATCATGCTCGGACCCGACCATCGTGTCACTAAAGCTCTGGTCAGTTGGCCGCTGCCGGATCACTGCATTAAAAGGTCGCTCGGCTGCACCTGCGTCACAGTGCAGACTGACCCATGTCCGGACGATGGGACATTTCGGTGCTCTGTGCCGCGTGGGCCGGCCGTATGTCAGTGTCGTCAGTGTCCCATCTGTGCCGCGTGGGCCGGCCGTATGTCAGTGTCGTCAGTGTGTCCCCCGTCAGAGGGCTGCAGTTCGGCAGACCGCCACTGGGCCTCACTGGGCCTCACTGCTCCGAGACCACTGCTCCGCGCAACATGTGGCGTCTTCTCTCCGTCCTGCTGGTGGTGGCGGCCACCCTGACCCTCACCGCTGCTCTCAGCTGCGTTGAGTGCACCCAGGAACGCATTGCAGAGTGCAAGCGCTATGAACCAGCGCACTGAAGTGTTTTATCAAGGGACGCCAGACTCTGCCGTGGCGCCTGCTGCAAGAGCTGCAGAAATGCATCGATAAGCCGTGGTGGAGGACTATGGGGTCTCGATGGCAAATGTGCCTTCTATCTGCACTGCAAGCTGTATCCAGTTGCACCAGGTACCCCTGGAGTTCGGCAGGAAAGGCAAGTGCGTCCTAAGAAAAGCCTACCCGAAGAAAGCTAGGACGTCAATACGTCATATATGGAAAGACAAAGACATGTTTTGGGATAGAAGCCTTCGTGAATTAGTCGAATCATTCCTCGCACTTCAGATATTATTGTTGTGGCTATGTTCGCACCTATAATTGAAAACTCTTACAATACAAATGTTACTGAATACGTTTTTTTTCCTAAACCCGTGCCCTGGTGAACCTGAGAAAATTTCGCCGTGGTGAGGTGGCCAAAATGGTCCCCTCTAACTGGGAAACTAAAAGGGATAAGAAGACTGGGAGACAAGCATTCGAAAGCTCGTAACAAAATACATCGCAGTGACTTATTTCTGGCTCAGATCAATATTAAGCTCTCTGTGGTCATCGGCAAAGGTCAAATTTGACTAACTTTTGGAGTCTGCCAGAGACTCACACATGTCTCGGGGAGATGGCTGGCTCGGGAGCTATGATGGCTGGAAACAAACGAAAAGGCAATAAATCGAAAGCTCTTTAAATGCGCAATCGCTAAGATCTCCATCATGACACAGAACTGTGAACGACCCCTATGCTCCCGAAATCCGTAAATCAACCGCACATGTTCATTTTCATCAACGCACCACAAATACAACCAGAGGCGGATCCAGGGAGGGGGCCAAACGGGGCCACCCCCCCCCCCCCCAGACCGTTCAAGGGGGGCCAAACAATGCCCCCCCCCCCCAAGACGTGAAGTCAAGTCATACATGCTATATTTGCGTTTTTAGAACGATACTGGGCAAATTTGGGCAGTTTTGGAAACATTTGGCGGCGCTGCGCACCGCTGATTTTTCCGCCATTCTCGTAAACCTCACGGGGGTCAAAATGACTAATGACCCCCACCAGGGCGAGGGAAATTTATAAGTTTAATAATTCTCACGTTTACAGGTGTCTTTATTAATTATGTCTATCCAGCACCATTTCGGTCAAGCAAGTCTACAATAGAACAATCGCTCCAAATCCAGCCTTTTTCCTGTAGGCCCTTGCGGCCTTCGCGGTTACAGCGGCGGCGGCGGAGAGGTGTTCAGTAAGGTGGAGAGAGAGATAGAGACATACATAGACATAGACATAGACATATATTAAGGCCAATCCACGATAAGCTCATGGCTATTACGGCCCCTCGTCAGAGGCTAAAACGGCGGACATGGGAAGTGAAAAAACGCAAACACGCACACACACGCACACACAGACATACACAGACATACACACACCACAGTGGCCGACGATCAGGTAACTCCTCCGCCGCCGCGCAGATGGCGCTTTAGGCGTCCCGCAAACAGGTGCACCGGGAGTCGCGTCAGGTCAGGCGGGAGCCCGTTGAAGTCGCGCGGAGCACGGCTTGTAAAAACGCCCGCTGTCCCATGGCTGACCTGACCGCAGCACCATCAGGTCGTGGTCCTGTCGCGTGGACCGCTGACCGAGTCTCGGACACATGCACGAGCCCGCCAGCCAGATATCGGGTTCGCCTGAGCGCCACACTTTGTGTAATAGGCACATGGAGTGATAGCGCACGAGCTGGTCTGCGCTGAGCCAGCTCAAGTTCCCAGAGCAGATCTGACACGTGATCAAACTTTTTTGCGGCCGAAAATCACTTTAGCAGCATAGTTAATAATTTGTTGATGCGAGATAGGTTTTATGTGTGCAGTTGCCATACACAGAGATCCAGTTCGGATCTGCGAGAGAACAAGGGCCTGAACCAGGGCGGCGATGACGATGCTGGCAGGTGGTTCCTTAGATGTGATAGACCAGATAGAGAGGATGAAGACTCTATCCTCTCTCCGGCGACAATGACCGAGCTCCGGATGGAGCGCTGATTATGTGCGAAGCCCACCGCGAGACCTATGGGTCTGACCTATACGGATGACATTATAATGTCATCCGTCAGCGAAGTCGTTGACTTCATTGCGCGATCGGGAAGTCGCCAGCTAGATTATTTCAGGCTGCCGCTGCCTGTCTGGCTTGCCGCAGGTTTCTGCATAGACTGTATGGCAGTAATATGATAAATTCAGCCTTCACCGTAGTAGGTATCGGTTACTTTGTCTGCGTGTGTCGTATCTATGCGCCCGCCGAGATGTGCTAATGGCCTCGAGGTCCGGGAGCAGGGACATATTGTTTTCAAGAACCTGGCAACGGAAGTTGATCATCCTATCTGTATGCGGTGCTAGATGGGTAGCTCAAGTTTCTTGAAATGCATATTGAATTTGACGCCATGATCGGGTCATCTGTATTATTGTTTTGAATGGCGGAAGTGCGACTGGTTCGGTCATGTTTGACGTCCTCGCCTTTAGCTCTTTTGTATCGGAGCGCAACAGATAACAAACGACAAAACATTTGTGCAGCGAAATGCGTATTCATTTTTTCCGGTCGGACCATCCCCTCGGCTTACTATCCGAGATTCGGAGCTGGAAATTCTGAAGAAAACTTAATTTATTTGATTCTCCAAGTTCTGTTTAAATTTATATGCTAGTTTCTTTCCACTAACATTTTTTTCCTTGACCTAAAAAAACTTCAAATCTAAGATACTCTTGTTTTTTGGCAAGGGTTTTCGAGCCTTGTAGCAAAAAGTAGTTGGCCCCAAAGACGGGGCCTTGCTCTTAAGATCCGTCCTTGCTCTTAAGAGCAAAGCCGGCTTGATTCAGCACACATTTGCATGTTTTTTTTTTTCCTGCAGTCTGGAACGAAAACATAGGTACACCTTTGCGATATCCCAAAAGGTCGAAAGCTATAAAAAACAAATACAGAAATCTTAGAAATCGTGTGGTTTCAATATAAAGTGGGCCAAATCCGGGGGAGAAATTCTAAATTGGGGGGTACCTAGGTAAGGTCTGCTCAAACTGGTTGCCCCCCCCCCCCCCAACAACAACAAACAACAACAACAACAACAACAAAACGGCGGGCTATCCAGCCGCCTTGAAGACAACAGAACAGCATACCTTGCTTGGCAAAAATCCAGCACTTCCACATCTGTCAAGCCGCATGAACATTGAACATAAAGTAGCAGATAATTGACAAGAATTCGGCGGACTTATAGCCTTTCTTCGTCATTCTAGCCAAGCTCAGGCTTCCCTACAGCACTCAGTTGTTTTGCATTTTGTTAAACGTCGCGGCCGAAGGATATGGAAAGCGGACAGACAATGCAAATACAATAGATTGGATAATGCTTTACGATTTTCATAAAATAAGAGCATACTCGCATCAGTTCTGAAATTGCCAAACGAATGCAATGACATTAACTCGTTTATTGCAAGTTATCAAAACACTTCTACAATTTGCATACCAGTTTATAACCAGTATAAACCACACCAGTTTTATAACGATGAACACCATTAAGACGGTAACGTCTGATACCCTTGAAATCTGGTTAAGCATCGTTCGTTTTTTCGGAAATAACTCGTGTATTCATTAACCGATTGCAATGAAGCTTTCAGTACCCTACTTTTGAACAATTTGACACAAACTTGAGAAATTTCAATTTCTACTTCCCATGATCCGTGAACTATGACCTGTTTCTCAAGGTCATGTCACTAGAAGCAAAACGTCCGTAGTGTCGATACTTGTAACTTGTGCAGTTTACGAGTGTGTATTGTTCAGGAGCATATGCACAGGTGTTAAACAGGTGACATTATGGTTTCCACTGAGATCGTGACTTCGGCTGACCTTTTCAGAGGTCAACGGAGGTCACTGACCTCCGATCAGAGGCGTAGCCAGGGGGGTGCAAATGGTGCTCCTGCACCCGGGAGATTTTTCCGGGCCCCCTATGCCCGACTGCAACCACACGGGCCTGGCGGCCGTCATTTTATGTTGTTGTAAATACCATGAGAGAAGCGGATCCAAAGCCCTCTCACACAATACAAGGACCTCCTAGTCTGTGCAGAGAGCCTATGATAAGGAGGAAGAACCCTTTCGTGAGCCCTCTCAGCAGGCACGTTTCTAAGGGGGGGCGGGTGCGCGCCCGAAAAGGGCCAACGAGACCGCGCGAAGCGCGGTATTATGGGCTCTTTACCACGCGAAGCGTGGTCTTTAAAGAGTTTAGAGCACTTTAGAGGCTCTTTAGAGCCACCAGGACCCTCTCTGAAAGACCAGAGGGCTCCTTGGACGTTCAAAAGAGCCCTGTGCATGTCAGACGGGCCCCTCGCCAGACCGAAGGGCCCCCTGAAAGCGTCAGAGGGCCCCCTGAATACGTTGAATGGGCCCCTAGCCAGCACAGAGGGGCCCCTGGGTAGGTCGAGAGGCCCTGAAGCATGTCGACAGGGGCGACACAGCATCCCGCACAGTTCCTTGCCAGGTCATAAGGGCCCTGGGGCAGGTTGGATGGCTCTTGGACAGACCCCAGAGGGCCCCTAGGAAGTTCAAAGGGACCCTGTGCCAGGTCAGATTCTGCATTGGTTTGGGGACTGCCACCCCCCCCCCCCCCCCCCCCCCCCCCTGTGACGGGCCTCCCTAACCGGATGCACCTGTCCTCGAAAAATGCTGGCTACGCCCCTTCCTCGATGACCAGAGATTACTTTTTTGGTGTCTGGCGCTGGCAGTTTATAGGACATTTTGTAACGCTGATTTCAAATTGTCATCCATTTTACATAATTATATGTTCCACTGGGTGTCATGCACTTGCACAGGTCAACCGAGGTCACTGAACTCCGATGACCTGAGGTCGGCCAGTGACCGCAGGGCGAGGTCGGGTCGTACACGCGCCGCTCCGCCCCACCACGTGCGTGGCAAGAGTGTGCGACCGATTTGAGCAGTGAAGCCGGTGACTTCTTTGGGGACTTATTTAGTGAACAAGATGGTTGTGTAAGTCCCAGCTTTTGGTGCGTGGAGCCTGCAACTGCAACGGAGCCTCATTGACGCGCGTGTCATGTCTGATCATGCTGCGCCGCGTCTGCGGTGCGGGATGGAGACGGGTGCAGTGCGGTGATAGGACCAGCAGATCAACGTTGAACTCGGTATCGGTGATCGCAATTCGGTCAGTGAACTGGTGAAAACCTACAGTGATCCACCCAGTGAAGGACATAAGCGCGACCGCTCTGAAATCCGGAGACTTAGCACCGGCCGGCAAGCGCGGCGCCAGGGAGTGCAGCGGTGAGCCTGGACGCAGCAACATCATCAGCGTTGAAAGGCAGGAACTTTAAGGAGCACCTGGACGACGCAATCGAGGACTGGAGAGCCGCATCACTCTGTCGATCTCCAAAGACTCCACGAGTTCCGCGAGTCGCTCAACAGCAGCCGATCGACAAGCTGGAACGACCGGGTGAAGGATTTATGAGCGACATGTGGAGGAGAGGGACGGCGTCATCGAGGAGCTGACAGACGAACTGCGAGAGTCAAGGTCGGAAGTTTCTGCTCTCCAGAGTCGCGTGGAAGAGGCCGAGATTAACTCGCGCCTACCGTGTCTTGTCCTGTCCGGCGCGGCCATGGCGTCCCGACGCGTGCCCCGCCTGGAGCCGCCTCTGCCCGCGCAGACAGCGCCTGCGGCGGCCGAATCTCGGCCGGCCGCGTCTGCTGTGCCGGCTGGCCCCCGGTCAAGGCCAGACCGCCGTGACGTCACAGCCAGCTGATCGCCAGGTCGGCAGGGACGGGGCGAGTCCGGGCGTGTCAGCCCAGGCTGCTGGCGCTGACAGGCGTGATACCCGAGGGCCCGGGTCGGCCGCCGCGCGTGGCGGCGGCTGGGAGGAGCGTGAGGACGTGAACGCTCTGATCGTGAACACTCTTAACCAGTGCTTGTCGGGGCTGAACCTCTCAGCAGCTGATATAGATCGTGCGCATCGTCTGCCAGGCCCCAACAATCGTGTGATTGTTCGTTTCCTGCTTCGGGGCAGGGCAGTATTCGCGAACAAGGTGCGATGACGCGACGTCTTGAGCTGCGCGGGCAGGGATCTCTTCGTGAACGAGTCGCTGACGAAGCTTCGGAGCCTGATCTTCCGGTCCCTTCTGGCCGCCAAGCGCGACAAGAAGTTATACACTGTGTATTCGCGCGCCGGTCAAGTCTACTTCAAGGAGAAGCAGCACGGTGTGGGGATGAGAGTTGACTCACTGCAGCGAGTGGCGCCAGCTGGGGTACACCGTGAGCGAGCGCTGAGGTTTACCGAGTGCCACGTTCTCTGGGAGACTCGAGTGGTGACGGTCTCAGTGATGACCGACTCGGCATACCGTCACAGCTGCTTCTGGCCGAGGTGAGACTTGAGCTGAGCCAGTTTTTCTTCTATGGAGCACCGACTGCTCTTTCCGAGGTAAAGTTGCGAGCTTCATGACAACTGTGTTCTGAGTTTGAGTTATCGCGTTATCTTCAGTAACATATTGTTTAAGTTTTGCTTTGCTAGTAACTGCGTGTGATGTCCTGGTGCAGCTAGAGTGCACTTACCATCGTCAGACTGTTGATTGTGTTATTTGCTGTGTTTTGAGCCTATCACGATATTGAGTGATCACTGTTGATTGCACCCGCGTATAATTGTTTTGTGAAGCTTGCAAATAGCATGTATATTATATATTGTCGTGGCTTGGCTCAGAAGGCGTCTTCGTCTTTAAGTTTAGAGGTCCCGTGATCTGGTGGTGCACACTTCCTGATACTACTTCCTGTTACACTAGATTATAGATAGCCGTTCGTTGCTTAGTCACTGTCGCACGAGTATTGCGTAAGCTGTTCCGATTGTATTTTTCACTACGTTTACGAAAATTAGCATTTAAAGATGTTGCAGGCTCCGCGTACCTGTTTTCTTCTTTGCCATAACGTTTGGTTCGTCTTTTTTGTTTTACATAACTGCACAGACCCACTCACAAGTGCACCCTCTCGCACACGCACGGACATCTCTCGCACAACGCACGCACAGGAATATACGCGCGCACACATGTGCACGCGCACGCGCACAGGCACAAGCACACGCACACACGGCGTCAGGCACGAGCTCACAACATTCCTGCCTTCAATCTGCTTGTATACATGTTTCCATTTCCAGGTGTGAACGAGGTTCACACAGTTTAGTTGCGAAATGACTGAGTTAACATTAACATCAATGAACTGTAGAGGCCTGGGTGATTTAAAGAAGCGTAGAGACGTTTTGCATTTCATGAGAAAACCAAAGCTATGATATTTTGTTTCTTCAAGATACCCATCTTACTAAAGAGTCGATTCCTTATTTTAACAGCTTGTGGAAAGGGAAAAGTTACCACTCATTGCTACACGAGTCGCAGTCGAGGGGTATGCATCATGATTAAGAATAGCCTACAGCATGAACTATTAAAGTTAAACACTCCGACTGCGGAAATTTCATTATCGTTGTATGCAAATTAGGTACACAAACCTACTTAATGGCTAACATCTATGGTCCTAATGACGACGATCCCAATTTCTACCGGCACCCTTGCCAATCATTGGAGTCATTTCAAACCGATCATACGATTATAGGAGGAGATTTTAATTTTGTAATCGACCCTAAAGTTGATTCATTCACATTACGTTCGTTGAGTATAATATAAATGCAAAAGCAAGTTTTCTTGAATTTCACAATGATAACACGTTAGTAGACATATGGAGAGTACAAAATCCGAATAGGTTAGAATACACTTGGTCGAGAAATAATCCTCTAAAATGCGGTAGATTAGACATGCTTTTCGTAAACGCTCAACTTAGTATCATCTGTGTGCGACGTGATAAGTCAAACCAGGATATAGGACAGACCATAGCCTAGTGGTAATGACAATGAATGTAGGGAGAAGTAGAAAAAGGTCCTGGAATTTGGAAGATGAATGAATCCGTTCTGCGAGATTCCGAGTATATAAACCTTATAGATATGACCATAAAAAGCACGCGTCTTTCAATATGCAATTCCTTATACAATGAGGAATACGTAATAACGCTAGTAATTATCCTGATATACAATTAACAATCGAAGACGGCCTGTTCTACGGAAACACTTATCATGCTTATAGAGGTGAGACTGTGAAATACTGTAAGAGAAAGGCTCGCAATCGACGAATGAAAGAAAAAGAACTACTCAATAAAATACAATCAGCATATACCTTATTTACTAACGACACATGTGATGTAAATGAGCAATTTCTACACATAGCTAAGGAAGAATTAGAAGAACATAGGAGACCATACATAGAGGGCTTAATTGTACGTCAAGAACTCAATGGCATGAGGAAGGAGAAAAAAGTTCAAAATATTTTCTATCATTGGAGAAAAGAAACGCGTCTAGAAAATCCATACAGTACATACAAAACGAAGGCAAACAATCACAAAATCAAACGCCGATTCTGTCACTTTTTACTCAGACATGTCAGGATAAATATCTGTACCGCAGGTAATCGAGCCTGACTCAATTTTCATCCGGAGTAACGTCAGAGAAACATTGAATGAAAGCGAAAAATATGCGTTAGATACAGATGTAACCCTTCAGGGAAACTAACTTCAACACTGCAGGCATGAAAAAGGGCAAAACTCCTGGCAGTAATGGGTTTACTGTAGACTTCTTTCGATGCTTTTGGAAACAGTTGGGCGTATTCTTACACCGAGCATACATATTCACTTCGTTACAAGGAGTAGCACTGCCAACACATCTAGAAAGCTTAATAACTTTAATACCAAAAGCAGGACGACCAGGCTACTCACTCAAAGGATGGCGTCCAATATCCCTTCTGAATGTCGATTACAAAATTATTTCAACTGCCATCGCCAACAGGTTTAAGAAAGTTGTTAATCGGATTATTAGTCCATCGCAATCAGCCTACATCAAGGGGAGATATATCGGTGAGAATAGTCGACTTGTGTATGATGTGATATCACACGTGAATCAACATGATAAATCAGGTTTAATTATGGCAGCTGATTTTGAAGCAGCTTTTGAGACTGTGTCGTGGACATACGTGAGAGCAGTTCTAAAAGAAATGAATTTTGGAAATAAATTTATCGAGATTATCAATACAATGTACTTAAACCAACATAACTTCGCTCGCATTCTCCTGAATGGCTTTTTAGGTGAAAAAATACATATGCATAGAGGAATAAGACAGGGTGACCCAGTTTCTGGATACTTATTCAACATATCCGTAGAGATACTGGCAAATCAAATAACAAATTCCGATAAGTTAACTGGTATTCAATTTGGTATCAATACAGAAGTTCGCATCAGCCAATATGCGGACGACACCATTTTGTTTCTAGACGGCTCTGAACGCTCTATTAATGGGGTAACCGAGGAGCTCTCAGAATTTTCCTCACAATCAGGACTGAAGCTCAATTGGGAAAAAACATCATGTTTGCCACTTGGTTTGCTGAGTCAACCACAAAGTTCGGAAAACAGTTCAGTAGATAAGCTCAAATGGGTAAGCGAAATTAAAATTCTAGGAATATACTTTAAATGCAATATTATCAATATAACAGAGCTCAATTTAGAGAGAAAGCTCATACTTTTAGAAAACGATATTAAGCAATGGAAAAGACGTTATCTCACTCCTCTAGGGAAAATTACAGTCATAAAGGCCCTGCTACTCTCTAAGCTTGTCCATCTTTTCATGGCCTTACCGAATCCATCTCAAGCTTACATAAAGAAGATTGAACGAATGTTGTACAGTTTGTTATGGAATAACAAACCGGACCTTGTTAAAAGAATGAAAGTGATTCAGAATCAAAAATTTGATGGCCTCCAAATGACTGATTTAACATCATTCATTCACAGTTTGAAATTGTCATGGCTAAAACGGTTAGTCAATTCTACGGCTGTTTGGACAACCGTTACAAAGCTAGAACATTTAGACCCATTTAAGCTGCTTACGTATGGCACGGCACAGCTGATAGTGGTAAAGGCGCAAATGAAAAATGAATTCTGGAGTGATGTGGTGAAATCTCTTATCCAATTAAATAAAATGCTGAGCCTTCAACCAGAAAACATCATGAGATAGCAGATATGGTTCTCAGACTATACAAAATATAAAACTTCCATTGTCCCGCAATGGAATGATCGAGGACTAAGATTTATTGGTGATCTTTTTAATACAGATAATGGAAATATACTGTCACGAGAAGAAATAAAAGTGCAATACCGAATCTCAATGACATTCCTGTGCTACGAATCATTAATCCGTAGCTTACCTAATAACGTCAGAAACGCAACACACATTTCATTCGAAAGACCGAATATTCCATTCAAGTTGCAATTTTTCTTCAATAAGCCAAATATCACTAGATATTACTATTCACTATTAATAAATGCATTGAGGAAGAAATGTGACACTACTGATGCAAAACTCAAGCAGAAATGGAACCGTGATATCGGATTCCATCAAGAAGGGAGTTTGATGCATGTTAAAAAAGCTACGAAATCCGTATATTTACTTTACCTTCATTACAGAATTATAACCAGGATTATCACAACTAATAAGTTTCTATTTACTATCAAGATATTCGACAACAGCACTTGTACATTTTGCGCGCGCGACACTGAAACAATAACTCACTTATTTTGGCAGTGTCCAGATACACAAGCATTTCTACAGAATATAAAGAGAAAACTGTCCACTGAGTACCAAATACATTTTCACCTCGGTGAACAATCGTGGTTCTTCCCACAGGAAACAGATGCACTTAAAACACTATTGATCACCATAGCAAAAGCAGTCATTTACAGATCTCGCAATGCTGGCAAAAAACCGGAAGCCTCTCATATGATGAACTTATTAAGAATTGAAGCAGAAAAAGAACAACTTGCCAGCATGCTTAAGAACAAACCTGATAACTTCGAAAATAAATGGAAAACATTAAAGCGTATCCTCCAGTAATTATTTTTGCGCACGTGCTCGCTCGTGTCCTGACGCCAAACACCCATAATCACAACCACAAGCACAACACAGACATACACACATAAACATTTACATACACGCACACAACACGCACATGCACACACTACTACACTACTACACACACACACACGCACGCACACGGGCACACACACATACGCACGCGCGCGCGCGCACACGCACAAGCCTCTTTTGTACATGTACTTGACTGCTGTGGGGTGAGTTGATTATGTTTAGGCTTATTTAGGTGAGTTGATTATGTTTAGTTTAGGCAGGCTGCTTTGGTGCGAGTCGGAGGGATGAAGCCGCGAACCGTAGAGAGACGGTGCAGTGCTGGTCACGACTGTGTGCAGTGCGGTTTGTGTTGGTCTGTGTGTGTGTGTTGATTTAGATATGTGGGCATTGAATAAACTATCCCTTTGGTGGGACAAACAGAAAAAAAAACTCCGATGACCTGAGATGACCTTTTTGGACTCCGGTAGCTTCTAGGATATTTTGTGAGGCTGATTTCAAATGTAGCACCCATTTTGCATAATGATATGCTCATTCACTATTCTAGCTCGATTATAATTAAACATGCACGATTTGGATGACATCCGGGTCATTGACATGACCTCAGGGGTCACCTAATGACACATGACCTTAAAATCGGGTATCAACGGTTTCCTCATCACAAGCAACACGCTCGTCTTTAAATCGAAGCTCTAGCTCATTTAGGGGGGCGAAATGCCAGGGGGTCGTATCTCCCCTGGTCTCACAGCGCCCGGCCACTGCGCCGAGTTGGTCTCACAGCGCCCGGCCACTGCGCCGAGTTGGTCTCACAGCGCCCGGCCACTGCGCCGAGTTGGTCTCACAGCGCCCGGCCACTGCGCCGAGTTGGTCTCACAGCGCCCGGCCACTGCTGAGTTTGTCTCACAGCGCCCGGCCACCGCGCCGAGTTGGTCTCACAGCGCCCGGCCACTGCGCCGAGTTGGTCTCACAGCGCCCGACCACTGCGCCGAGTTGGTCTCACAGCGCCCGGCCACTGCTGAGTTTGTCTCACAGCGCCCGGCCACCGCGCCGAGTTGGTCTCACAGCGCCCGGCCACTGCGCCGAGTTGGTCTCACAGCGCCCGGCCACTGCGCCGAGTTGGTCTCACAGCGCCCGACCACTGCGCCGAGTTGGTCTCACAGCGCCCGGCCACTGCTGAGTTTGTCTCACAGCGCCCGGCCACCGCGCCGAGTTGGTCTCACAGCGCCCGGCCACTGCGCCGAGTTGGTCTCACAGCGCCCGGCCACTGCGCCGAGTTGGTCTCACAGCGCCCGGCCACTGCTGAGTTTGTCTCACAGCGCCCGGCCACCGCGCCGAGTTGGTCTCACAGCGCCCGGCCACTGCGCCGAGTTGGTCTCACAGCGCCCGGCCACTGCGCCGAGTTGGTCTCACAGCGCCCGGCCACTGCGCCGAGTTGATCTCACAGCGCCCGACCGCGCCATTCGGGGGCGCTGGGCTGTGCCCGCCAGATAGGGTGCGGTCCGCTGGTGTCATTGGTGACATTGATTGGTGACCCTGATGTCGGCCAGCCGAATACGACGTGCATGTCGCCACTGGATACTGGTATCATCCAGATGTAACTAGCTGGAGATGTGTCGTAAAAGAGACATAATGATGCGCAGTCAGGGGCGCAGCCAGGGGGGGGGGGGGGCACAGGGGGCACGTGCCCCCCATTGGGTCGAGGGGCCCGAAGGGCCCCTCGGCCCAATGGGAGAAGGCCTCGGCCCCTCAGCCCAACTCCTATGATAGGTATCGACGTACAACTTACAGTGCCTTATGCTGCATTAATTCTACGTCTTTTTACAAAAGTTCAATGAAATTGATGTAGCACTTTGGGAGATCAAGACGTTTTAATGACGTCATGTCACGCCATTTTTGGTCGAAAACGATAAATGTTTTACAAATCGTAGAAAATCGAGTTTTGAAGCAGATTGTAAATGCAAAACGTCAAAAGAAAGGAAATGGCATTCTCTTCAAAAGTACTATCTCAGATTTGCGAAAGTTTGGGTTTTTGACTCCTAAAAATACAAATATAAAATTTTCCAGAAAACTTTTCACATTGTTTTCTTTCTTGAAGATATGAAAAACGGAATATATCTGAGTGAACCAGGCATGGACGATACCCAAACCAAATTTCAAAGCAATATCTTAATTGACTTATGGCTCCGTAAGCATAAGTAACTCATGACGTCATTTTTTAAGTTACGTTTTTTTTTGCTTTTATTGACCAGATACAGACAAATAAATGCCACCACTGTTTTTTTCTGAGACAAAACTGGTCTAGAGACATGCTTTTTTATCTAGATGAATCAATTTCAAATTTTGACCTTATGTGACCTGACCTTGACCATATATGGTGTCAGGTTGTGAAAATGGTTGCTACTATCAAATTATACGTGTAAAATAACCTTCGTAGACCTCTTGCCAAAAATGACCTTTTGTGACCTGATCTTGACCTTAACCTTTGCTTGCAATTTCACTTTTTCCTAATGCGGGAGATGTATTATATCTTTGAGAGTACTTTGTGCGATAATAGTCTCAATCTAAGGCTTTGGATGGAAAGTATGGCCCAAAAACTAAAATATCTTAATTTTGACTTTTGACCTGGCCGTGTCCTGAGATGTGACCTTATTTTGAAAATGTCTCATAAACGTTAGATGCGGCTCATTGAGAGCTTTCAATTACGGCCTTGCGCGTCTCGCTGCGGTTATTGGTTCGGAATATAACGAAGGGGCAGAATCTGCCCCCCCCCCCCCCCCCCCCCCCCCAGCGTG
This sequence comes from Chirona hameri, assembly GCA_036785665.1. Lineage (NCBI taxonomy): Eukaryota > Metazoa > Arthropoda > Thecostraca > Balanomorpha > Balanidae > Chirona > Chirona hameri. The sequence goes on along the minus strand of JAXIVJ010007240.1, from coordinate 47,279 downwards.
TTCGACCGAATACCCCAGCGGGGCGCGGGTTAATTTGTCTTATTAAATCAGAACATATGTCAAATTTTGGGCGAATTTGGGCGGTTTGGGGCATGTCAGCTTGCCCCCCCCCCCCCCCTGCTGGATCTGCCAGTGGCCATACACTAAGACAAGCTACTTGAAAATCCCGTGAGCGCTTAACATTTTCAATGGAAGTTTTATACGTTGCTATTTTCTGAAGTTGTCTGACCAAACTTACGACGGATCGTTTCGCGTAAAGCCCCTCCACACTCCATAGTCTACACATTAGTGACTGTGAATTACCTCCAATTTATGTGTTTCCAATGTAATATGTCACAAACGTGAGCAATCGGGACAACGTAAAATGTTGAGGGCCAGACGTTCCGCGTTGCCTCTTATTGATTGTGTTGCTGCTGGGACCTTCAAGGTGCCTTGTGCGTGCATCTAAAATGGTTAACCTACGCACAGACGGGGTTCGCACCAAGTTCGAACCGACGGGGGGTGGATACCCGCCCCTACAATATTTAAAAAGTCATGCAACGTATAGCGACAAACAGAAACAGGTTAGATAGCTCGAAACAAACAAGGTCCAATGAATGTACTAAGTCATTATTTTAGGTCAGGTCATTTAGGTCATTGAGGTCACCAGAGGTCAACAAAGGTAAAATTTAGGCCATAAATGGGTGTCCTTACCAAAATCCGTCTATATCTCGAGAACAAAAAGAGGTAGCGACGCGCGAGAGAAAAAAAACGTCCGAAAGATTACTGGCGGATCCAGGGGGGGAATTCAATACAAGTATGCCCCCCCCCCCGCGCGCGTTCCCAATTTATCGTAAAATCGTCTTTCCAGCAGTCAAAATCCAGCTATCCACAGTCAAAAACCGGAAAATTTCGCGCCGCTTCGCGGCATGACACAACTTTCGCAATAGCTTATACAAATTTGGAAAATGGGAAAATGAATTCCATTAGGTAAGTGTCTGGCAGAGGCTCTCCTTGGCGATAATTGCTGGCACTGGCGGGTCCAAGGGGCATCAGCGACCAATGCGCCCCCCCCCCCCCCCTCCACAGGAATCTGAGAGGGGCATTCAATACAAGTATGCCCCCCCCCCCCCCCCCCCCTCCCTCCCCGCGCGCTACCAGCACTGAACGTGAAAAACAATGATCCTATGAGAAAACTTCATGAAAACGGAAGTATTTTTCTCTCGAGTGATTGAATTTGAAGTTTGTATATCTCCCTTTTTTAATGATAGAGAAAACAGCGCACCTGATGCCATTCAAGCAGCCCCAACCGGAAAATTTCGCGCCGCTTCGCGGCATGACAACTTTCGTAATTACTTATACAAATTTGGAAAATGGGAAAATGAATTTCATTAGGTAAGTGTCTGTCAGAGGCTCTCCTTGGTGGTTATTGCTAGCACTGGCGGATCCAGGGGACATCAGGGATAAATACCCCCCCCCCCCCTTCCACAGGAATCTTAGAGGGGCATTCAATACAAGTATGCCCCCCCCGCACGTTCCCTGCACTGAACGTGAAAAACAATGATGTTAGGAGAAAACTTCATGAAAACAGAAGTTTTTTTCTTCTCTCGAGTGATTGAATTTGAAGTTTGTATGTATCCCTTTCTTTCAATGATAGGCAAAACAGCGCACCTGATGCAATTCAAGCAGCCGCGGTGACACTTAACCCGCACCCCGCTGGCGGGGGGGGGGGGGCGGGGGCAGAATCAGCCCCCTCCCGGATTTTCTCAATAATTTCAAAACTATAATAGGTATCAACGTCAAACTTTCAGCACATTTTGCTGCATCAATTCTACGCCTTCTCACCCAAAGTCCAATTAAATTGATGCAGTATTGTGGGAAATAATGACGTTTTAATGACACCATGTCATGCCATTTTTGGCGGAAAAACGATAGATGTTTGAACAATCGTAGAAAATAGAGTTTTGAAGCAAATTGCAAATAAAAACGTCAAAAGAAAATAAATGACATTTTCTTCAAATGGCTATCTGGAATATTCGAAATTTTGTGTTTTTGACCGTCCAAAATAGGAAAAACTTTTTTCGGAGAAAAAAAAATCATTTTTTGTTGTGAATTTGAAGTGAATTTCTTAGCTCGAATACCAAAGTAAGGCGACCGGCCCAAATCTGCGGGGAAAAATGGGGTACCTTTTTGCCACAAAAAGATGCCCCCACGGAGAGAGGCTGGATCCGCCAGTGCGAAAGATAATTTAATTTGTTGTCACTCAGGCTTCATCAGATTTGATCTCGGGTCAATAGCTAGCTCAGGGAAGGCCATCGAACGTGAAATATTCTCAAAATAGCGGAATTGTTTTTAGAGAATAACTTTTGAGATACGCATGCTAGAGTGATACTTACCGTTTTTACCATCGTGTTTCTCTGTCGAGACATCGAATGGTATATCGGATGATCATGACCTAGTTAGGTCATATTCGAAAATTGACATGTCCTGTGCTCAGGTCAAGGCAGATCAAGTTAAAATTTTACACCAATCAACGTGTCTCGACGAACGTAGCACATTGTTGATAACTCCATTACTCTACCTTCATTTGGCAAGGAGTTATTGAATACAAAACACGTAACCTCTTGGGTCACCTGAGTTGACCTCGTAGAGGTCACATAACAAAAATGTGACTTGGATCTTTGCATTTGGCACAAGAATGGTGTAGGCACCTGGTGAAAACTGGTCAAATTTAATCGTTTTTGTGTGGATTTCTACGTGTTTTTATTTTCTCCATTTACTTATAATGGAAGTTTACCAATCGAATTGACCTTCGGTCACCAATATGACAAATTCGAGATATACGAATTATAGGTACTTATGGGCTATGGCCTAAATGAATCCTGTGAGTTTCAAACCGCTCGGTCGATCACTTTGGCACGGCCACAAACTTTCAAAAACTTGCTTGGAGGTGGGATCACTGAACGTGACTTGTTGACCTGACCTGAGATGACTCGAGATAAAAAATGGCACACAATTTGGGTGATTGTTCCCCAAAGAGTTACGCCAAGTTTAGCGGCGCTGCGTGTCGACGTTTTACAATATTTACGAAAACTTGGGGGGCGGATATCAGGGGACGGATATCCGCCCCCCAAGTCGGTGAGCGTGTTAATACTTCGCATCATGGTGCCAACAGGGATCAGTTGCCGCATTTTTTTTTTTTGGATCAGACTAAGAACTTATCAAGTCAATCTACGCATAGGTTCTGTTCGACATGGGCCTGTCTGACGTTTTTTTGTTGCCACTATTTGGGGGCCCGGCAAAATATAGTGACCCAAAGCCGAGGATATATCATTTTACGCCATTTTTTTTTGGGGGGGTGGTTTTGATCGAAGGGGCTCCTCGGGATGCTGTGCCTCCCCCTCCCCCCTCCCTTGACGAAGGTCTGTCTGCGCCCCTGGATCTGACCTTAGGTCACCAATATTCGAAATCCAAGATAAACGAATTGTAGGTACTTATGACCTTATTAAGTCATGTGAGTTTGAAACCGCTCGGTCAATCACTGTGGCTTTGCACTACTTTCAAAAACTTGCTTGGAAGCGGGGTCACTTAACTTTCAAAAACTTGCTTGGAGGTGGGTTCACTTAACAGGACTTGTTGACCTGACCTGAGATGACTCGAGATACAAAATTACACAAAATGTGGATAATTGATGCCCAAAGAGCTATGCTAAGTTTGGTGGCGCTACACACCGCGGTTTTCCCAATATTTACGAAAACCTCTGATGGGCGGATATCCGCACCCCACGTCGGTGCGCGCGTTAATACTTCACATGGCGCAACAGGGAGTCAGTTGCCGCACATTATTTTGTATCAGACTACGGTACTTATCAGTCAATCTACGCATGGGGTCTGTTCAACATGGGTCTGTCCGACGTTTTTTTTTGCGATAATTTAGGACCCCTGCAAAATATAGAGGCATAAATCCGAGGAGATACCATTTCGCGTTTTTTTTGGGGGGGGGCCTTTGGCCGAGGGGGCGCTCTGGGGATGCCGTGCCCCTCCCTTGCCGAAGGTCTGGCTGCGCCCCTGTGCGCAGTATATGATGGCTGTAAAAATGGAGTCTTTGGAGAGCCTGCACATGGCTGAATATGTCCGAGGTACGCTGCACACAGGACATCTGGGGACACGAAGGCAGGAGCTTAATGAGTCCGAGGTACGCTGCACACAGGACATCTGGGGACACGAAGGCAGGAGCTTAATGAGTCCGAGGTACGCTGCACACAGGACATCTGGGGACACAAAGGCAGGAGCTTAATGAGTCCGAGGTACGCTGCACACAGGACATCTGGGGACACGAAGGCAGGAGCTTAATGAGTCCGAGGTACGCTGCACACAGGACATCTGGGGACACGAAGGCAGGAGCTTAATGAGTCCGAGGTACGCTGCACACAGGACATCTGGGGACACGAAGGCAGGAGCTTAATGAGTCCGAGGTACGCTGCACACAGGACATCTGGGGACACGAAGGCAGGAGCTTAATGAGTCAGAGGTACGCTGCACACAGGACATCTGGGGACACGAAGGCAGGAGCTTAATGAGTCCGAGGTACGCTGCACACAGGACATCTGGGGACACGAAGGCAGGAGCTTAATGAGTCAGAGGTACGCTGCACACAGGACATCTGGGGACACGAAGGCAGGAGCTTCATGAGTCAGAGGTACGCTTCACACAGGACATCTGGGGACACGAAGGCAGGAGCTTAATGAGTCAGAGGTACGCTGCACACAGGACATCTGGGGACACGAAGGCAGGAGCTTCATGAGTCAGAGGTACGCTGCACACAGGACATCTGGGGACACGAAGGCAGGAGCTTAATGAGTCCGAGGTACGCTGCACACAGGACATCTGGGGACACGAAGGCAGGAGCTTAATGAGTCAGAGGTACGCTGCACACAGGACATCTGGGGACACGAAGGCAGGAGCTTAATGAGTCCGAGGTACGCTGCACACAGGACATCTGGGGACACGAAGGCAGGAGCTTAATGAGTCAGAGGTACGCTGCACACAGGACATCTGGGGACACGAAGGCAGGAGCTTCATGAGTCCGAGGTACGCTGCACACAGGACATCTGGGGACACGAAGGCAGGAGCTTAATGAGTCCGAGGTACGCTGCACACAGGACATCTGGGGACACGAAGGCAGGAGCTTCATGAGTCAGAGGTATGCTTCACACAGGACATCTGGGGACACGAAGGCAGGAGCTTAATGAGTCAGAGGTACGCTGCACACAGGACATCTGGGGACACGAAGGCAGGAGCTTCATGAGTCAGAGGTACGCTGCACACAGGACATCTGGGGACACGAAGGCAGGAGCTTAATGAGTCCGAGGTACGCTGCACACAGGACATCTGGGGACACGAAGGCAGGAGCTTAATGAGTCAGAGGTACGCTGCACACAGGACATCTGGGGACACGAAGGCAGGAGCTTAATGAGTCCGAGGTACGCTGCACACAGGACATCTGGGGACACGAAGGCAGGAGCTTAATGAGTCAGAGGTACGCTGCACACAGGACATCTGGGGACACGAAGGCAGGAGCTTCATGAGTCAGAGGTACGCTTCACACAGGACATCTGGGGACACGAAGGCAGGAGCTTAATGAGTCAGAGGTACGCTGCACACAGGACATCTGGGGACACGAAGGCAGGAGCTTCATGAGTCAGAGGTACGCTGCACACAGGACATCTGGGGACACGAAGGCAGGAGCTTAATGAGTCCGAGGTACGCTGCACACAGGACATCTGGGGACACGAAGGCAGGAGCTTAATGAGTCAGAGGTACGCTGCACTCAGGACATCTGGGGACACGAAGGCAGGAGCTTAATGAGTCCGAGGTACGCTGCACACAGGACATCTGGGGACAAGAAGGCAGGAGCTTAATGAGTCCGAGGTACGCTTCACACAGGACATCTGGGGACACGAAGGCAGGAGCTTAATGAGTCAGAGGTACGCTGCACACAGGACATCTGGGGACACGAAGGCAGGAGCTTCATGAGTCCGAGGTACGCTGCACACAGGGCATCTGGGGACACGAAGGCAGGAGCTTAATGAGTCCGAGGTACGCTGCACACAGGACATCTGGGGACACGAAGGCAGGAGCTTAATGAGTCCGAGGTACGCTGCACACAGGACATCTGGGGACACGAAGGCAGGAGCTTAATGAGTCCGAGGTACGCTTCACACAGGACATCTGGGGACACGAAGGCAGGAGCTTAATGAGTCCGAGGTACGCTTCACACAGGACATCTGGGGACACGAAGGCAGGAGCTTAATGAGTCCGAGGTACGCTGCACACAGGACATCTGGGGACACGAAGGCAGGAGCTTAATGAGTCAGAGGTACGCTTCACACAGGACATCTGGGGACACGAAGGCAGGAGCTTAATGAGTCCGAGGTACGCTGCACACAGGACATCTGGGGACACGAAGGCAGGAGCTTAATGAGTCAGAGGTACGCTGCACACAGGACATCTGGGGACACGAAGGCAGGAGCTTCATGAGTCAGAGGTACGCTGCACACAGGACATCTGGGGACACGAAGGCAGGAGCTTAATGAGTCCGAGGTACGCTGCACACAGGACATCTGGGGACACAAAGGCAGGAGCTTCATGAGTCCGAGGTACGCTGCACACAGGACATCTGGGGACACGAAGGCAGGAGCTTCATGAGTCCGAGGTACGCTGCACACAGGACATCTGGGGACACGAAGGCAGGAGCTTAATGAGTCAGAGGTACGCTGCACACAGGACATCTGGGGACACGAAGGCAGGAGCTTAATGAGTCCGAGGTACGCTGCACACAGGACATCTGGGGACGCGAAGGCAGGAGCTTAATGAGTCAGAGGTACGCTGCACACAGGACATCTGGGGACACGAAGGCAGGAGCTTAATGAGTCAGAGGTACGCTGCACACAGGACATCTGGGGACACGAAGGCAGGAGCTTAATGAGTCCGAGGTACGCTGCACACAGGACATCTGGGGACACGAAGGCAGGAGCTTAATGAGTCAGAGGTACGCTGCACACAGGACATCTGGGGACACGAAGGCAGGAGCTTAATGAGTCAGAGGTACGCTGCACACAGGACATCTGGGGACACGAAGGCAGGAGCTTAATGAGTCCGAGGTACGCTGCACACAGGACATCTGGGGACACGAAGGCAGGAGCTTAATGAGTCAGAGGTACGCTGCACACAGGACATCTGGGGACACGAAGGCAGGAGCTTAATGAGTCAGAGGTACTTTGCACACAGGACATCTGGGGACACGAAGGCAGGAGCTTAATGAGTCAGAGGTACGCTGCACACAGGACATCTGGGGACACGAAGGCAGGAGCTTAATGAGTCCGAGTACGCTGCACACAGGACATCTGGGGACACGAAGGCAGGAGCTTAATGAGTCCGAGGTACGCTGCACACAGGACATCTGGGGACACGAAGGCAGGAGCTTCATGAGTCAGAGGTACGCTTCACACAGGACATCTGGGGACACGAAGGCAGGAGCTTAATGAGTCAGAGGTACGCTGCACACAGGACATCTGGGGACACGAAGGCAGGAGCTTAATGAGTCCGAGGTACGCTGCACACAGGACATCTGGGGACACGAAGGCAGGAGCTTAATGAGTCAGAGGTACGCTTCACACAGGACATCTGAGGACACGAAGGCAGGAGCTTCATGAGTCAGAGGTACGCTGCACACAGGACATCTGGGGACACGAAGGCAGGAGCTTAATGAATCAGAGGTACGCTGCACACAGGACATCTGGGGACACGAAGGCAGGAGCTTAATGAGTCCGAGGTACGCTGCACACAGGACATCTGGGGACACGAAGGCAGGAGCTTAATGAGTCAGAGGTACGCTTCACACAGGACATCTGGGGACACGAAGGCAGGAGCTTAATGAGTCCAAGGTACGCTGCACACAGGACATCTGGGGACACGAAGGCAGGAGCTTAATGAGTCAGAGGTACGCTGCACACAGGACATCTGAGGACACGAAGGCAGGAGCTTAATGAGTCCGAGGCACGCTGCACACAGTACATCTGGGGACACGAAGGCAGGAGCTTAATGAGTCAGAGGTACGCTGCACACAGGACATCTGGGGACACGAAGGCAGGAGCTTAATGAGTCAGAGGTACGCTGCACACAGGACATCTGGGGACACGAAGGCAGGAGCTTAATGAGTCCGAGGTACGCTGCACACAGGACATCTGGGGACACGAAGGCAGGAGCTTAATGAGTCCGAGGTACGCTGCACACAGGACATCTGGGGACACGAAGGCAGGAGCTTCATGAGCCAGAGGTACGCTGCACACAGGACATCTGGGGACACGAAGGCAGGAGCTTCATGAGTCAGAGGTACGCTGCACACAGGACATCTGGGGACACGAAGGCAGGAGCTTAATGAGTCAGAGGTACGCTGCACACAGGACATCTGGGGACACGAAGGCAGGAGCTTAATGAGTCAGAGGTACGCTGCACACAGGACATCTGGGGACACGAAGGCAGGAGCTTAATGAGTCAGAGGTACGCTGCACACAGGACATCTGGGGACACGAAGGCAGGAGCTTAATGAGTCAGAGGTACGCTGCACACAGGACATCTGGGGACACGAAGGCAGGAGCTTCATGAGTCAGAGGTACGCTGCACACAGGACATCTGGGGACACGAAGGCAGGAGCTTAATGAGTCCGAGGTACGCTGCACACAGGACATCTGGGGACACGAAGGCAGGAGCTTCATGAGTCCGAGGTACGCTGCACACAGGACATCTGGGGACACGAAGGCAGGAGCTTCATGAGTCAGAGGTACGCTGCACACAGGACATCTGGGGACACGAAGGCAGGAGCTTAATGAGTCCGAGGTACGCTGCACACAGGACATCTGGGGACACGAAGGCAGGAGCTTCATGAGTCCGAGGTACGCTGCACACAGGACATCTGGGGACACGAAGGCAGGAGCTTAATGAGTCAGAGGTACGCTTCACACAGGACATCTGGGGACACGAAGGCAGGAGCTTCATGAGTCCGAGGTACGCTGCACACAGGACATCTGGGGACACGAAGGCAGGAGCTTAATGAGTCAGAGGTACGCTGCACACAGGACATCTGGGGACACGAAGGCAGGAGCTTCATGAGTCCGAGGTACGCTTCACACAGGACATCTGGGGACACGAAGGCAGGAGCATAATGAGTCCGAGGTACGCTGCACACAGGACATCTGGGGACACGAAGGCAGGAGCTTAATGAGTCCGAGGTACGCTGCACACAGGACATCTGGGAACACGAAGGCAGGAGCTTAATGAGTCAGAGGTACGCTGCACACAGGACATCTGGGGACACGAAGGAGGAGCTTCATGAGTCCGAGGTACGCTGCACACAGGACATCTGGGGACACGAAGGCAGGAGCTTAATGAGTCAGAGGTACGCTGCACACAGGACATCTGGGGACACGAAGGCAGGAGCTTAATGAGTCAGAGGTACGCTGCACACAGGACATCTGGGGACACGAAGGCAGGAGCTTCATGAGTCCGAGGTACGCTGCACACAGGACATCTGGGGGCACGAAGGCAGGAGCTTAATGAGTCAGAGGTACGCTGCACACAGGACATCTGGGGACACGAAGGCAGGAGCTTAATGAGTCCGAGGTACGCTGCACACAGGACATCTGGGGACACGAAGGCAGGAGCTTAATGAGTCCGAGGTACGCTTCACACAGGACATCTGGGGACACGAAGGCAGGAGCTTAATGAGTCCGAGGTACGCTGCACACAGGACATCTGGGGACACGAAGGCAGGAGCTTCATGAGTCCGAGGTACGCTGCACACAGGACATCTGGGGACACGAAAGCAGGAGCTTAATGAGTCCGAGGTACGCTGCACACAGGACATCTGGGGACACGAAGGCAGGAGCTTCATGATGCACTGCAAAACAAACGCTCATTCATGCTGAGGTTTTGCCGGCTTTTGTTTGTATTTTACATATGTATTTCCTTTATAGGTAGTATAAAACAAATCACAATTTGAATCTACCTCAGCACTGACACCTGGGGTCAACGTAGTAAGAAAATGCCGCTATCCCAGCTCCCTGTGACCACTGCCCATAACGATAAGCTGTTTAACCTGGCAGACGTCAGTGTTATTCTGTATCAGCGACATACGGGATAACGATTTATGTCAGACGTCAGTGTTATTCTGTATCAGCAACATACAGGATAACGATTTATGTCAGACGTCAGTGTTATTCTGTATCAGTGACATACAGAATAACGATTTATGTCAGACGTCAGTGTTATTCTGCATCAGCGACATACAGGATAACGATTTATGTCAGACGTCAGTGTTATTCTGTATCAGTGACATACAGGATAACGATTTATGTCAGACGTCAGTGTTATTCTGCATCAGCGACATACAGGATAACGATTTATGTCAGACGTCAGTGTTATTATGTATTAGCGACATACAGGATAACGATTTATGTCAGACGTCAGTGTTATTCTGTATCAGTGACATACCGGATAACGATTTATGTCAGACGTCAGTGTTATTCTGTATCAGTGACATACAGGATAACGATTTATGTCAGACGTCAGTGATTTCTGTATCAGTGACATACAGGATAACGATTTATGTCAGAGATCGGCGTTATTCCGTATCAGCGCCATACAGGATAACGATTTATGTCAGACGTCAGTGTTATTCTGTATCAGCGACATACAGGATAACGATTTATGTCAGACATCAGTGTTATTCTGTATCAGCGACATACAGGATAACGATTTATGTCAGACGTCAGTGTTATTCTGTATCAGCGATATACAGGATAACGATTTATGTCAGACGTCAGTGTTATTATGTATTAGCGACATACAGGATAACGATTTATGTCAGACGTCAGTGTTATTCTGTATCAGTGACATACAGGATAACGATTTATGTCAGACGTCAGTGTTATTCTGTATCAGTGACATACAGGATAACGATTTATGTCAGACGTCAGTGATTTCTGTATCAGTGACATACAGGATAACGATTTATGTCAGAGATCGGCGTTATTCCGTATCAGCGCCATACAGGATAACGATTTATGTCAGACGTCAGTGTTATTCTGTATCAGCGACATACAGGATAACGATTTATGTCAGACATCAGTGTTATTCTGTATCAGCGACATACAGGATAACGATTTATGTCAGACGTCAGTGTTATTCTGTATCAGCGATATACAGGATAACGATTTGTGTCAGACGTCAGTGTTATTCTGCATCAGCGACATACAGGATAACGGTTTATGTCAGACATCAGTGTTATTCTGTATCAGCGACATACAGGATAACGATTTATGTCAGACGTCAGTGTTATTCTGTATCAGTGACATACAGGATAACGATTTATGTCAGACGTCAGTGTTATTCTGTATCAGCGACATACAGGATAACGATTTATGTCAGACGTCAGTGTTATTCTGTATCAGCGACATACAGGATAACGATTTATGTCAGACGTCAGTGTTATTCTGTATCAGTGACATACAGGATAACGATTTATGTCAGACGTCAGTGTTATTCTGTATCAGCGACATACAGGACAACGATTTATGTCAGACGTCAGTGTTATTCTGTATCAGCGACATACAGGATAACCATTTATGTCAGACGTCAGTGTTATTCTGTATCAGCGACATACAGGATAACGATTTATGTCAGACGTCTGTGTTATTCTGTATCAGTGACCCCGTTTACATGAGTGAGCGAAACTGACGATAAGCAAAACATACGTAATTTTGACTCATGTAAACGGGTCCTAGCGGGAAGAAACTGACGATCTGGCTTATCGTAAATGTACACTAGCGCTATCGGAAATTTACGTTAGACGACTGACAACGAAACGTATGAACTATTATTTCATTTTGTTTATAGATATTTTACAGAAATTTAGTTAAATTTGGAAAGCTTGTTAAAAATTAATGTGCGGAATATTTATATTTATGTTCTCGAAACGTTTTGTAACTAATAATTGTACACTATATGTCTAAGGATGCGGGCGGCGGCGAACGATGGAGAGGAGCATCCGCCGGCTGGCGCCAACAAACAATTACGGAACGGGCGCCAGCGGGAGTCCCGCCGGTCGGCGAGGGGAAAGCCGGGCCCTCGTTCCGTAATTAGCACGTGGCTAAACTGACGATAAGCGAGGGGAGACTGGGCTTGTTTTGACGGGCGCTGGAGTCGGGTCATTTACCGTAAATGTACGCAGACACCGGCGGTTGACTCATGTAAACGGGTCGAGTTACCGTCATTTTTGCGTCAATTTGCTTATCGTAAATTTACGGTAACAGCCGATCGACTCATGTAAACGGGGTCAGTGACATACAGGATAACGATTTATGTCAGACGTCAGTGATATTCTGTATCAGTGACATACAGGATAACGATTTATGTCAGACGTCAGTGCTATTCTGTATCAGCGACATACAGGATATCGATTTATGTCAGACGTCAGTGGTATTCTGTATCAGTGACATACAGGATAACGATTTATGTCAGACGTCAGTGTTATTCTGTATCAGTGACATACAGGATAACGATTTATGTCAGAGATCGGTGTTATTCCGTATCAGCGCCATACAGGATAACGATTTATGTCAGACGTCAGTGTTATTCTGTATCAGCGACATACAGGATAACGATTTATGTCAGGCGTCAGTGTTATTCTGTATCAGCGACATACAGGATAACGATTTATGTCGGACGTCAGTGTTATTCTGTATCAGCGACATACAGGATAATGATTTATGTCAGACGTCAGTGTTATTCTGTATCAGCGACATACAGGATAACGATTTATGTCAGACGTCAGTGTTATTCTGTATCAGCGACATACAGGATAACGATTTATGTCAGACGTCAGTGTTATTCTGTATCAGTGACATATAGGATAACATTTTATGTCAGACGTCAGTGTTGTTCTGTATCAGCGACATTTCTGTATCAGTGACATATAGGATAACGATTTATGTCAGACGTCAGTGTTATTCTGTATCAGCGACATACAGGATATCGATTTATGTCAGACGTCAGTGTTATTCTGTATCAGCGACATACAGGATAACGATTCATGTCAGACGTCAGTGTTATTATGCATCAGCGACATACATGATAACGATTTATGTCAGACGTCAGTGATTTCTGTATCAGTGACATACAGGATAACGATTTATGTCAGACATCAGTGTTATTCTGTATCAGCGACATACAGGATAACGATTTATGTCAGACGTCAGTGTTATTCTGTATCAGTGGCATACAGGATAACGATTTATGTCAAACGTCAGTGTTATTCTGTATCAGCGACATACAGGATAACGATTTATGTCAGACGTCAGTGTTATTCTGTATCAGCGACATATAGGATAACATTTTATGTCAGACGTCAGTGTTGTTCTGTATCAGCGACATTTCTGTATCAGTGACATATAGGATAACGATTTGTGTCAGACGTCAGTGTTATTCTGTATCAGCGACATACAGGATAACGATTTATGTCAGACGTCAGTGTTATTCTGTATCAGCGACATACAGGATAACGATTTATGTCAGACGTCAGTGTTATTCTGTATCAGCGACATACAGGATAACGATTCATGTCAGACGTCAGTGTTATTATGCATCAGCGACATACATGATAACGATTTATGTCAGACGTCAGTGATTTCTGTATCAGTGACATACAGGATAACGATTTATGTCAGACATCAGTGTTATTCTGTGTCAGCGACATACAGGATAACGATTTATGTCAGACGTCAGTGTTATTCTGTATCAGTGGCATACAGGATAACGATTTATGTCAAACGTCAGTGTTATTCTGTATCAGCGACATACAGGATAACGATTTATGTCAGACGTCAGTGTTATTCTGTATCAGCGACATGCAGGATAACTATTTATGTCAGACGTCAGTGTTATTCTGTATCAGCGACATACAGAATAACGATTTATGTCAGACGTCAGTGTTATTCTGTATCAGCGACATACAGGATATCGATTTATGTCAGACGTCAGTGTTATTCTGTATCAGTGACATACAGGATAACGATTTATGTCAGACGTCAGTGTTATTCTGTATCAGCGACATACAGGATAACGATTTATGTCAGAGATCGGTGTTATTCCGTATCAGCGCCATACAGGATAACGATTTATGTCAGAGGTCAGTGTTATTCTGTATCAGCGACATACAGGATAACGATTTATGTCAGACGTCAGTGTTATTCTGTATCAGCGACATACAGGATAACGATTTATGTCAGACGTCAGTGTTATTATGTATCAGCGACATACAGGATAACGATTTATGTCAGACGTCAGTGTTATTCTGTATCAGCGACATACAGGATAACGATTTATGTCAGACGTCAGTGTTATTCTGTATCAGCGATATACAGGATATCGATTTATGTCAGAAATCAGTGTTATTCTGTATCAGCGACATACAGGATAACGATTTATGTCAGACATCAGTGTTATTATGTATCAGCGACATACAGGATAACGATTTATGTCAGACGTCAGTGATTTCTGTATCAGTGACATACAGGATAACGATTTATGTCAGACGTCAGTGTTATTCTGTATCAGCGACATACAGGATAACGATTTATGTCAGACGTCAGTGTTATTCTGTATCAGCGACATACAGGATAACGATTTATGTCAGACGTCAGTGTTATTCTGTATCAGCGATATACAGGATATCGATTTATGTCAGAAATCAGTGTTATTCTGTATCAGCGACATACAGGATAACGATTTATGTCAGACATCAGTGTTATTATGTATCAGCGACATACAGGATAACGATTTATGTCAGACGTCAGTGATTTCTGTATCAGTGACATACAGGATAACGATTTATGTCAGACGTCAGTGTTATTCTGTATCAGCGATATACAGGATAACGATTTATGTCAGACGTCAGTGTTATTCTGTATCAGCGACATACAGGATAACGATTTATGTCAGACATCAGTGGTATTCTGTATCAGCGATATACAGGATATCGATTTATGTCAGACGTCAGTGTTATTCTGTATCAGCGACATACAGGATAACGATTTATGTCAGACGTCAGTGTTATTCTGTATCAGCGATATACAGGATAACGATTTATGTCAGATGTCAGTGTTATTCTGTATCAGCGACATACAGGATAACGACTTATGTCAGACGTCAGTGTTATTCTGTATCAGCGACATACAAGATAACGACTTCTGTCAGACGTCAGTGTTATTCTGTATTAGCGCCACTGGTAATAGCTGAAAATATACCAATCAAGAAGTCTGGTGCCTCCCCAATTTGGATCCTGGATACGCCTATGATAAAGTACAACGTGCAAAAAGGCACTATCTATGATCAGTAACATATTTATATTGTTTGGTAGCAATTTGCCTTCGGTTGATTTGGTATCTATTTGGCCTCCGTTTTTAACTAACCTGGCGCCGCTTATGGATACAAATATGTTTTATAGCTGTTGTGTCTTATGTCACAATAACGCACCATTTCTGAACTATGCTGCCTGCTGGTTTTATTTCAATGGCTTCCCGGTGGGAACCCGGAACTTGTGCAACTACTCTAGTACGGGAAAACGGGGTAAAATGAGCTTAGGGGTAATTTGGGTTACTCCCGTATTGGCTAGCATAACATGACAGCGCTAGTAGGACGGTGGAGCCATGTGTTGAAATGTCTTGGTACCTAACCTTCGCACTGTCGGCGGCGTCTCGGTGTGGTTGTTTATTCCGAAGCTGTGAGGAAAAATACAAATATTGGTTGTGACTTGTGGACTAAATAGTCATGTTTCCACACATCTTCTTTTCTTCCTCCTATAAACAGAGGACGATCGTTTTCTATCCCCCCCAAGGGATGGTGAGTTATTAGGCATACAACAGGCAGTGTGACCTCTCGCGGTCCGTGGCGGCAGCGACACCACGCGGCGGAAAGCAGCCAGGCGACCGGCAATGCCGTCAGGCCAGGTTAACCAGGGCCAGGTTAACCAGGTTAACCAGGTTAACCAGGGCCAGATTGGTCAGGTTAACCAGGTCGGGCCAGGTTAACCAGCCACAGTCGTGCTAAGCTGCGACTGTTAACCAGTTAACCAGCCACAGTTAACCAGCCACAGTCGTACTAAGCTGCGACTGTTAACCAGTTAACCGGCCACAGTTAACCAGCCACAGTCGTACTAAGCTGCGACTGTTAACCAGTTAACCAGCCACAGTTAACCAGCCACAGTCGTACTAAGCTGCGACTGTTAACCAGTTAACCAGCCACAGTCAACCAGCCACAGTCGTACTAAGCTGCGACTGTTAACCAGTTAACCATCCACAGTTAACCAGCCACAGTCGTACTAAGCTGCGACTGTTAACCAGTTAACCGGCCACAGTTAACCAGCCACAGTCGTACTAAGCTGCGACTGTTAACCAGTTAACCAGCCACAGTTAACCAGCCACAGTCGTACTAAGCTGCGACTGTTAACCAGTTAACCAGCCACAGTCAACCAGCCACAGTCGTACTAAGCTGCGACTGTTAACCAGTTAACCAGCCACAGTTAACCAGCCACAGTCGTACTAAGCTGCGACTGTTAACCAGTTAACCAGCCACAGTTAACCAGCCACAGTCGTACTAAGCTGCGCCAGCCACAACTTACTGCCCCTGCATAGCAAGCAGGGCTACTGGTTAGTGGTTATGCAAGCCCGCACGCGGTGACCTGTACCCCATGACCTCCAGATGGACAAAGTGACCTCCAAAGCGACACAGACCGATCTGGGGTTGAGCGCACTAAGGACAAAGGGGCCCTACAAAGCTTGCGGATGCACCACTCTCTGTTTTGCATAGCAGGCGCGGCATGCATAGAGGTGCGGAGAGGCCGTGTTCCATCCATAATCAAACAGCCACTGGCAATGCTGTCCACGGCGGCACGGTGACAACTGACAGCTATCTGATGAAGTATCTGACGGGACATCACATCCTGTTGACACCGGCCTTACCACACCACGCCGCCGTACCAGGCGAATCGACCGGGGCCAGCAACACCGAGCCCCTCATGACGTCAGAGAGTCTGGTGACCGGGCCTCTCATGACGTCAGAGAGTCTGGTGACCGGCAGTGGCGGCTCGTGGTCCTCAAAGTACCTGAGGCCCAACTTCCAAGTCCGGGAGTCGCAACGGGAAGGAGCAGCTGGATTAGACTGTGTGCAGCTGAAGGATAAATTGGGTTAAGTGTTTGTTATAGCATCCAATTTCCAGAACATAACACCAATATAAGTTGATTGAGGTGGGCAAATCCCCAAAAGTCTCCCTTGATTAGGTATACAAACTAAACGGATTTCGTTTCCTTATGCATTACATGCTGACACAAGCATTTAACCCTCGCTCTACGGGGGGGGGGCTGACAGGCCCCCTGATAATTTTATTAAATAACTTGTTACACATGCGGCGCATCTTGCTGAAATTTTGAGTAGCTGAGTTCTCAACAATTATACGTACGCTGTAAACAAAATAATTGAAATTGTTAAGTAGTTTGGGAGATAATGATGTTTTGATGACGTCATGTTGGTGGAAAAACGATAAATGTTTGAAAAATCGTAGAAACCAGAGTTTTGAAGCAAATTGCAAACAAAATTCAGCAAAAGTATACAATGGTATTCTCTTTAACCCGCCATTGACTGGGGGGGGGGGGTTTAAGTTACTAGCTTCCGAAAAGTGTCTGTACGGCCGTGTCAGGCCTTGTCGGGCCGGTTCGGGCCGGTTCGGGCCGGGTCAAATGTAAATTTGTCTAGTTAGTTGTCGAGAAACCTCACGGGCGCTTCGCGCCCGCTCGGTAATTAACATACTTGACCTTATCCTCAAATTATTCGACAAAATTAATTAAAAGCCAAAATTGTTTCGGGTATATTCGGGCACTGCCCTTTATCGACCGAATGCAACACCCCACACAGTAACCATCGCTCTGTACATGCCTTGTTTTCTTTCCAATGCCTCATATATTCATATTCCGTCTATCAAGCATCAAGGTATACCTCGGAACAGCTAAGTTCCTGCTAATATTAACATGCACATTTACACATTACATATTGTATGCGCTCAACCGTCATTTTCTACTTCGGTAGAAGCTTCCAGGACGTGGTGTTGTCGTTGAGTGCTGACAGTTTCCGCACAATCCGGTGGTCAGTCACCAACGGACAGTCCCGTCCCGTCCCGTCCCGTCCCGTCCCGTCCCGTCCCGTCCCGTCCCGTCCCGTCCCGTCACGTCACGTCACGTCCCGTCCCGTCCCGTCCCGTCCCGTCCCGTCCCGTCCCGTCCCGTTCCGTTCCGTTCCGTTCCGTTCCGTTCCGTTCCCGTCCAGTTCCCGTCCAGTTCCCGTCCCGTTCCCGTCCCGTTCCCGTCCCGTTCCCGTCCCGTTCCCGTCCCCCGTCCCGTTCCCGTCCCGTTCCCGTCCCGTTCCCGTCCCGTTCCCGTCCCGTTCCCGTCCCGTTCCCGTCCCGTTCCCGTCCCGTTCCCGTCCCGTTCCCGTCCCGTTCCCGTCCCGTTCCCGTCCCGTTCCCGTCCCGTTCCCGTCCCGTTCCCGTCCCGTTCCCGTCCCGTTCCCGTCCCGTTCCCGTCCCGTTCCCGTCCCGTTCCCGTCCCGTTCCCGTCCCGTTCCCGTCCCGTTCCCGTCCCGTTCCCGTCCCGTTCCCGTCCCCGTCCCGTTCCGTTCCCGTCCCGTTCCCGTCCCGTTCCCGTCCCGTTCCCGTCCCGTTCCCGTCCCGCTCCCGTCCCGTTCCCGTCCCGTTCCCGTCCCGTTCCCGTTACCGTTCCGTTCCCGTTCCGTTCCCGTCCCGTCTCGTCTCGTTCCGTTCCCATCTCGTCCCGTTCCCGTCTCGTCCCGTTCCCGTCTCGTCCCCTTCCCGTCTCGTCTCATCCCATTCCCGTCTCCTCCCGTTCC
Source organism: Chirona hameri (assembly GCA_036785665.1). Lineage (NCBI taxonomy): Eukaryota > Metazoa > Arthropoda > Thecostraca > Balanomorpha > Balanidae > Chirona > Chirona hameri. The sequence goes on along the minus strand of JAXIVJ010007240.1, from coordinate 28,290 downwards.
CGTCTCATCTCGTTCCCGTCTCGTCCCGTCCAGTTCCCCTCTCGTCTCGTCCCGTTCCCGTCTCGTCCCGTTCCCGTCTCGTCCCGTTCCCGTCTCATCCCGTTTCCGTCGAGTTCCCGTACCGTTCCAGTCCCGTTCCAGTCCCATTCCAGTCCCGTTTCAGTCCCGTTCCAGTCCCGTTCCAGTCCCGTTCCAGTCCCGTTCCAGTCCCGTCCCAGTCCCGTTCCAGTCCCGTTCCAGTCACGTTCCAGTCACGTTCCAGTCCGCCCGTACCCCTTCTTCCGTCCTGTTCAATTCCCGTTACGCTACCGTCCCAATCCCGTCTCGTTCCGGTCACACTCCCGTCCCGTTCTTTACTCGTTCCCGTCCCGCTCCGTTCCTGTCTCGTTACCATCATGTGTCCGTCACTTTCTCGTCCCATTCTAGTTATGTCCCTATTCCATTCCATTCCCGTCTCCCGTATCGTGTAAACGATTGCTGATTCAATATCGACTCGGTATAGATCCGATACGCGCACCACTGTACAAATATTTTTTAGAAGACAATTTTATGAAATATTTCGAAGTTACGTAACTTCCATAACCGCCGTTTCCCCGCCATTTTCCCACTATTCCCGATTTTTTATCTTCTCATTACAAGCAACTCGCTCCTTTGTGAATCGTGGCGGGGCTCCATTGGGGGCGAAAGGACAAGGGGGGGGGGAGGGGCATACCAAACCCCCTGCATGGTCACGTAGGTATGGAACTCTACACTGACGAGGGTTACGCCATGAACGGGACTTAATACTGCTGAATTTCACTCAATGGCTAGGTTTGGTCACGTTTAATGACAATTAATTCAAATCAGTGACCATATTTTGTTTCAGACAGAAGGAGAAAAAGACGCCAAAGAAGACGAGGTGTTGGTGGAACCCGGCGCTTCGCCGCAGGGTGAAATAGATGCAGCAGCTGAAGTAGACCGGTTCTTGAAAGAGCAACACAGTTAGCAATAACTTTAGACTTCCCGACATAAATAGCGTATACACAGCGGAATTGTCAGCCATTTTATTAGCATTAATATATGTCAGAAAAGAAAAACTTAAGGAAGTAGTCATTTGCACAGACTCGTCCGCCTCGCTCACGGCCATTTCCTCGATTAGTGAATGTAGAAACCCGATAGTATTTAAAATCAGACAACTAATCAAGTATTTAAACAGTAAAAACAATAGTATTAAATTCCTCTGGATCCCAGGACACACCGGTATCCCGGGAAACGAGGAAGCCGACAGACTTGCGAAATTGAGCCTAGAATTACCTTCAGTAAACCAACTTCCAAGCCCAGTATCAGACGTGTTAAATTATATTAATTCTCAACTTAGCATACTGCGCCAGAGCGAGTGGGACGCCGCTCCGCATTTTCATCTTTATCCAATCAAGCCAAAAGTCCAACATTTTATATCTAGTCATCAGAATTGTAGAGAGAAGGAGGTAATTTTGGCGCGCCTCCGTCTCGGTCATACAAAAATTACTCATTATTATATTATGGAGAATCTCCCGCCACCAAATTGCCAACATTGCCCAGGTTATCCGCGCTACACAATCAAGCACTTACTTATTACTTGCCCAGTACACAACGATAAACGACAGAACATTATTAATTACACACAACAAAATGGCATCACATTAAATCTTCAAACACTGTTAGGTGATAGTTATCCTGAATTGATAGGTCTCCTCTTAGATTATCTCTACCAAACACGTTTAGCTAATCAAATATAACAGGGGTTTTTGGCCTTGCGCATTTTTGGCCCACCGCGCAGGTTTTTTTCCCCTTTGCCTTAGACGCTGGGTTTTTTTATTATTCAGGACTTTTCGCCCAGCTAAATACACCCCACAACCAGGTCTCGCCGAGGCGCCGGAGCCAGGGAGACTGGCAACAGTCTCCCGTTGTGGCAATGACGGCACCGCCACGGCTCCATCAACACTGACACTGTACAAGTGTATTGTAATAAAAATATGTATGCATGTGTGTCTCGTGTTTGACTTATTTTTGACTTTGAACGAAATACTTAACGTAATGCTAGATATTATTTTTGACCTTGAACGAAATACTTAACGTAATGCTAGATATTATATTTGACCTTGAACGAAATACTTAACGTAATGTTAGATATTATATTTACTTTGAACAAATAATTTTTCCGGGTACAAATAAACCGGTTAACGTAATTAGTAACGTAAAATAGCTGCCCTAGTCCCTAGTTTGCTCCGGGTCACATAAACCGGTTAACGTAGTTTTTTGCCTGGCAAATTGCCAGAGGTCATTGCCCCTCCCCGGAAAATGGCTATAGGCCGTTCCGGGAAGAATAGGAAGAAAAAAACCCGCTGCTGACAACCTACGTCATGTCTCAGGCCGGCTGGTCTGAGGGGGTCGCAACTCATTGAACTAACAAACGGGCTAAGCTGCTGTCAAGAATATTCGCCAAATGTGCGGGACTGGACATGAAGTCGTGTCTCGATGCGGTAACAACCACCTCAGTCATGGATGAGATCGAAGAAGACCTCAAACAGACGTGTATATGACAACCGGCACTATGCAAGAGCAAAGTTATCGCGCTCGTTCAATTATGCCGCTTCGCTCATGGCCGCATCCCCGAGTCCAGACTCGCCCTCCAGTCAGCTATCTCAAGGGCTGAAGAGTGGAAGCACAAGGCCTCAAAAGAAGACAAAAAGAGAGAAGCGAAGTTGCAGGGAAGGATGCGCGATGACGCTTACCTACCGTCCAGGGAGGAACTCAAACGGAATATCGTGAGGTGGACAGTGAGCTGTAAAAGTTCCTCCGCGGCGAACGAAAGCCCAACTACACGAACGTAGTCCAGCTGAGGAGAGTTCAGTCCAGCTGAGGAGAGCTTTTTGTGTTAATTTCAAAGACAAGTTGCGATAATGCAGAGCATGCTGGTCGCTTTTACATTAGTTAGTTAACTAGTGTGTTGTCGTGGTTGTTTTCCACTCTGCATATTTTGCTTGGCAACGCTGTAATATTGCTGTCAGGTTTTAAACAAAACGGTACATGACATTACGAAGTGTGCGAGGCGGAGAAGTTTAACCATTGCGCTTTTTGAACATGAGACAATACACGGTCGATGCTTTGGTGAAATATGATATTTCGGTTTCCGAGTGTGATGTTGAGATTTCGGTTGACTGACTTGAAAATATTTCAACTTAAAACTTCCTATATTTAAGGCGGTAGGACGGGCTAACAATGACAACGCATTGGCGATCGGTGAACGACGGTGGACGAACTTGCTGCGGCAGAAAGAGACAAACAAAATCGAAATCGGCTCGGAAAAAACTGCCATGGGTGACGTCACATGATTGTGAAAGATTCAGGAAGGAGCAACCAAGTGAAGGAATTTGACTGGTAGGAAAGGGAGGATACAAAACATGGGACTGTGCAAAAACTAAACAGGACAAAACGAGACATTTCCCCCACTCGAAGTATTACTTCGAAAATCTGACTTTTCTAGCAATCAATCTCACCGGCGGCAACAGGGAGCCGGAACGGTGGCAACAGGGAGATTCAACAACGGCAGATGGATCGCATCAAAGACCAGCGTGGTGGTCTTGCGGTCACGTTGTAACTGCGAATTCGCGATTCGACACAGCGTATCAACACAAACTCAACTCAACGGTGCGGCAGCACAACACAGCCACGAACTCCGAGCAGCAGCAGCTGACAGTGAATGAGTGGCCGCAGCAGGCAGTGAACGAGCCAAGGTCACCGAGGACTGCCAAGGTCACCGAGGTTACTTGAAGTTACGATCACTTTTTGTGCCATAGCTTCTGATATAATTGGGAACAATAAAATTGGCATATTTAATTTATTTATTAATTTATACGTGCCGACACATCCACTCTTTCGTACATTGCATGATGTTATAAAACGGTGCACTAGCGGCTATTCCGTGCCCGTCGAGATGTTATATGAGATGATCAGGTGATGTAGGAAAAGGATGGCGCAGTGGTCAGCCATTTAGGCGCCGGGCACAGATAACTGCATAAGAGAGGGGAAAGGATATAAAGTGGCAGCAAAAAGTACTGTGCAACAATATAAGGTATATACGTAAAACAATACAAACTCGACGGAGATGCAAGTGGTATTTCGCTTCGTTCGTCGTTTATAATGATTATCTTGTCGAACAAAATTAATTGCCAACCAACATTACTTTAAATTGTCCCTCAAAAGCCATCTCGTGGGTCTTTATCTTAGGTCGACTAATGAATTTGACTTGATCCGGCTTTACTATGCATGGTTGAATGCGTTTCATTAAGAGAAACATTATGTTACTAAACAAAATCCTTAGAATGAATACACCAAAAGATATGATGGAATACATTTTTGCTAAGAGTAGTCAGGGTCACATTTGATGACCTCTGGACTTCTGGAGCCTTAATATAAACGGAAGGTATCTTAACAATTGATTTGTTGCAAGTGCTTTAGATTATTCTCCCTTTCGTTTCTGTCTAGCATAGGTCCCAAAATATATAGGTTCCTTTGTCGCGACTTAACCCTCGTTAGTGCAGGTGGGCTGGAGGGGGGGGGGGGGGGTGCCACCCCGCACGGTTTTCAGGAATAGTCGCGTAAATATCAACCGATTGCGATCCAATTTTAATTACCGTACTGTTGAACGATTTGACAAATACTCTGACAATTTCGAACTTCTAACTCTCATGACTCGTGACCTATGGCCTTTGTTCGAGGTCATGGCAACTGGCGTCCCGTAATATCGATCCTTGTAACTTGTGCAGTTTCCGAGAGTTTGTTGTTCAGGAGCATATGCACATGTGTTTCCAGGTGACAGTTGTGGTTTCCACTGAGATTGTAACCTCGATTGAACTTTGCAGAGGTCAACCGAGGTCACTGACCTCCGATGACCTCAGATAACTTTTTTATTCTGTCAGTTTCTAGGACATTTTGTGACGCTGATTTCAAATCTGGGATCCATTTTACATAATTATATGTTCCACTGGGGTCATGCGCTTCCACAGGTCAACCGAGGTCACTAACCTCAGATGACCTGACATGATCTTTTTGGAATTTGGCAGTTTCTAGAACATTTTGTAACGCTGATTTCAAATTTGGCACATATTAAGCATAATTATAATCTCATTCACGGTTCTAGCTCGATTAAATTAAATTTCTACGCATTTACAATATTGATGACTTTTTGGGTCATTGACATGACCTCATATGTCACCTAACCCAGGACCTTAACATCGGGTGTCAATGGCTTCCTCTCGTCACAAGCAACACGCTCGTTTTTAATCGAAGCTCTAGCTCAATTAGGGGCGAAACGCCAGGGGGTCGTACCCCCCCCCCCCCCCCCCCCCCCCCCCCCCCCCCCCCCCCTCTTGCAAGGTCACGCAGTGATCGGACGCTGCATGGGCGAGGGTTAAAGAAGCAAAGTTGAACTTCTTCGATGACCTCTGGTGACCTCAATATTGATCTGAGCTTTAAAAAAAACTTCGATTCGATTCATTCAGAGCCGTTGAATGTGTTTTGCCTGCGTCTTTCTATTATTTTTCGAGGTACGGAGCGGAAGTTGTCTCAGAGAACCACCCAGGCGCCAGGGGGCGGATCTAGGGGGGGCAACAGGGCTGGCAGCTCCGTGCAATGGAAATTGGCGTCCCTGCGCCGAAGGCGCAATCTTGGCGCCTCAAGCGCCCCCAAACCCATGAAAGGCGCCCCAAAACCCATGGAGGGCGCCCCCAAACTGACGGAGGGCGCCCCTAATTCCGGGGAGTGCGCCCAGATGCCCCAAAAGCACCCGAACTTCAGAACTTCGGGAGGGCGCCCTCGAAACTCGGAAGCGCGCCCTCGAACGAGATTCGGCATGCCCACCGAATCTGAGAAGGGCGCTCCAAATCTGAGGGCGCCCCAAAATCCATAGAGGGTGCCCCCAATTCCATGGAGGGCGCTCACAATTCTGGGGGAGGGAGCCCCCGATGCGATGCACGAAAAGCACCCAAAACTTCGGAAGGGCGCCCTCAAAACGCGATGAGGTGCACCCCCGAATCTGAGGAGGGCGCCCCCCAAACTCATGGAGGGCGCCCCCAAACCCATGGAGAGCGCCCTCAAACCCATGGAGGGCGACCCTCCAAATCATAGCACTGTCAAAATGGTTTGGGTGTGTTACACTATTACAAATACTGAATTATTTTGGCGCGACACTGCAATTTTTCCCACGACAACCTTGCGTCACCACATGACCCATGGCCACTGGCGGATCCAGGAGGGGGGGGGGGGGCATTAGGAGCAAATCCCCCCTATCACACCCACAGGAACATGGGGGATTTAATACAAGTATCCCCCCGCGCGTTCCTGCATTGGCTGTAAGAAGTGATGACTAGCCCGCGCCCCACTGGGGGAGGGGGGGGGGGGGTATTTTCTCAATAACTTGAACACTACGATAGATATCTAAGTGAAGCTTCCAGTACCTTATGCTGCATCATTTTACGTCTTTTTACCTAATTTCAATTAAATCGATGTAGTACTCTGGGAAATAATGACGTTTTACTGACGTCATAGCTTGCCATTTTTGGTGGGGAAAACGATAATGTTTGAAAAATTGTAGAACATCGTGTTTTGATGCAAATTACAAATAAAAACGACAAAAGAAAGGAAACGTCATTTTCTTCAAAATAGCTATCTCGGATTTGCATTTTGGGGTTTTTGACCCCCCAAAATAAAATAATCCACAAAATCAATTGTTGATGATATTTTAACCCTATTTGTAACAGGGGGGGGGGGCGGATTCCGCCCCCCCCCCCCCCCCCCTCATGTTTTTCGCAGATATCTCCAGAACGGCTGGGAGCAGGCCCATGAAATTTTGGGACTTTTCATAGAATTGAATACCGCATTTGGAGTTAAAAATTTTGAGTTCTTAACCTTAACAGAGGCGGTTCCAGGGCACAGTTTTGGGTGGGTTCGGAGGCGACATTTTGGCGATAATACGGAAATGTGATCTTCACGGTTTCTTCCTAACTTCCTCAAGTATGAAGGAGTTACATCGGCTTACGGTGATTGCAACAAGTGCAAATTAGTTGATGTTAATGAAATATCATACAAAATTGCATGGCAGAGGCGGTTTCAGGGGCTTTGAAAAGGGGGGTTTCCAGGAAGTACTCAATGCTTTGGCGGGAAGCCAATAGAGCGATGTAAGGGACATTTATAGCTATCAAGATGTAAAAGATAGCCTCTGCTTCCATTATTTGCATAATGTATTACATATAGAGTTTCAGGGGCGTGTTCAGGGCACATGAAAAGGGGGTGACTGACATGGTGATGACGATATGCCAGCGATAACGGCGCAATAGACGTTTAGCGTATAATGATATATGCACATATGAGGCCCAGAAAAGGGAATAAAGTCATTTTTGCAGAGGCGCGCTCAGGAATGGAAAAAGGGGGTCATATTATTGCAAGGAAACTAAGAGGCCATGGGCGTACAATGACATAACATACTGCAGTTTTCGGATGAAACACGCACCCACAGGCTACTCTACGAACGGTTATAAGATAATAGGCGAGTCCAGGTAGGGTAAAAGGGGGGGGGGGGGGGTGGGCAATGTTAATTGAAGTTGTAAGTGAAATAGTCACTGTTGACTAGTTAGTATCATAATAGCGGATAATATACTTATCAAAAGGTCTTGCGCCGCCCCAGTTTGGATCCTGGATACGCCTATGATGAAGTACAACATGCAAAAAGGAACTATCTACGATCAGTAACATATTTATAGTGCTGGGTAGCAACTTGTCTGCGGTTAATATTTTTTTTCCAATTTTGACCTCCCTTTTTTCACTAACCTGGTACCTGCCTATGGCAAAAAAAATCTGATTTATAACTGTGTTGTCTAATGTCACAATCACATACCATTTAATTTATCAAAAAACAACATCAAAAAAATGGTTTTATTACGCATTTACTTCACCCCCCTATTGAGTGACCTGCACACGCCTATGATTTTTGAATTTTCAAACGTCACAGTTATATATCAATTTCCAATTCAATCTCTATCGATTCCTATTGGTTATGGTTAAAAATCGGTCGATAAACATGAACGCTATGTTGGATCAAAAAATACCACTAAAATTTGTCGTTTTCCCCCCCTGTTGCCCCCCTATCCAAAATTTAGGCTTTTTGTATTATTTAGAAATGTAGATCGTGTTGAGGGGAACCAAACACCCGTTTCATTTTTGAAAATCGGGGGTAGGTCTCGAGATCTCCGGGGGGGGCGGAATCCGCCCCCCCCCCCCCCCCCCCCTGTTACAAATAGGGGGTAGCCAGGAGCCTGTTACAAATAGGGTTAAAACATGGAATGAACCAATTGGAGCACAAGATATGGGTGATACCCACACACCAAATTCCAAGGCAATATGTTTATTTTTGACTAACTTATGGCACCCAAAGCTTAGGTAATTCATGACGTCATTTTTAAGTTGCGTTTTTTTGCTTCTAGTGACCAGATACAAACAAATAAATTGCCAGCGCTATATTTCTGAGACAAAGCTGGTCTAGAAGCATGCCTTTTTATTTAGATGAATCAATTTCAAGTTTTGAGCTTATGTAACCTGACTTTGAAGCTCTGACCTGAAGCTCTGGAGTCAGGTTGTGAGAATGGTTTCTACTATCGAATCCTGCGTGTAAACTAACCCATAAAACATGTGTAGCATGGATTTCGTAGACCTCTTTCCCAGGGCTGCGGAGTCAACATAATTTTAGCAACTCCGACTCCGACTCCGGCCTGAAAAAAAATCGACTCCGACTCCGACTCCAACTCCGACTCAGGCCTATATCCGTTTTCCAACCGCATGCTATAAAGCAATATCTGCAATTATATTTGTCTCTGTTTGTCTTTATGCTAAACAGTATGGAGAATAATAATACGCCGCCCCAGCACGGGCGCAGCGTGCCGGCCACGCGTCCAGCCCAGTCGCACTCGCCTGTAGGCGGCGGAACCCGCGAAACAGGCACCGAACGGCGGGCGCAGCCAGCTGCCGCCGGCCCAGCTCGCAGAAGCTACAGGCTTCATACCCAGCTCGTTCCAGCACGTCTTCGCTGGAGCCGCTGCTACTCCCGGATCTTGCGCTGCATTACAGCTGCCCAGTCAGTGCGCCGCTCTTCGCAGCCTTGCCTCCGGCAACCAAGTATACCAGTCAGGGATGTGGATTTCCAAAAAGCATTGGGGGTGCTCAAGGGTGGAACATCGTGCCATGCCCCTAAATTATTGAAATCGACCGAAATTTTGCATTTTTCCTGATTTTTAAGGAAATCTAAACATCCTATAAAAAGTCAAGTTTGTTTTAAACATAGTTAAATGCACAAGCGAGCTAGAGCCTTTGTGGTCGAGCCACAGCCACTGGTCACAGTATTTGGCTGAGCACTTCAAAACTCACAGGACGTAATCATTAATCAAGCCGTAATCAAGCCAATGCCAATAGCCATAGACTACGATTCCGACCATACCTACGACTCTGCTACCTATCTCGGATTTGTTTATATCAGTGACCTAAGGTCAGATAAATGTCGTGGCCTTCCCATTATAAGTTAATATACAAAGGTTTTCGTATCAGAGGATACGCATTAGATCAGAATAATTATTTTGAGATTATGTTATTATAGCTCATTCTTGATGACCCAAGTACAATTATGGCTCAGTGACCCCTACAAGATCGAGTGAGGTCATCTGAGGTGACCTTCTTCGATCTTTGCCAATAACTCTTGATAGCATAACATGAAGATAAGAGCGTGAGACCGGCACTACTTGTATGTCTCGTCGAGACGAGTCCGATATTGCGCAGCACCTGGTTCACCACATGACCTAAAATTACCTTGAACTGAGGTCAAATTTTGAAGTTGACTTAGGCAACCTGGCCACCATGGTATGATTCGAATCTCCTTGCCGAAACAAGCACAATGACGTTAAAATGGGCGTCGTGTGACCATAAGAGTCGGTGCGTCCAAAACCACAATTATCATCAGATGACGTTAAAATGATTCCCCTATTAGGCGGAAATCTACCGCTAGATGAGTAAACTATAGGTTTCATTTTTCACTCATTTTTTCTAATGGGGTTTAAAGTTAATGTCCCAAGGCCGACGATTATTCTACCGACCAAAGTAATCGCCAATGGCCAAAGAGTCGGACTCCGACCTCCGGCCAAAACTGCCGACTCCGACTCAGGACTTCGACTCCAACTCCGCAGCTCTGCTGAGTCTTGCTAATAGTGACCTTTTGTGACCTGACCTTGACCTTGACCTTTGCTTACAATTTCACTTTTGCTTATGCGGGATATTCATTATGCGTTTGAGAGCACTTTGTGCGATAATTGTCTCAATCTAAGGCTTTGGATGGAGAGTATGGCCCAAAAACTCAAATACCTCAATTTTTACCTTTAACCTAACCATGACCTGACATGTGACTTAATTTTGGAGAGAAAAAATTGCGCAAATGTTTCTCATTGAGAGCTTTTGAATGCCGCCTTGTGCGTCTCGCTGCGGTTATTGGTTCGGAAGATAACGAGGGAGGGGGCAGAATCTTCCCCCAGCGGGGCGTGTTCGGCTTAATACCCCAGCGGGGCGCGAGTTAGGTGATAATTAAAACCTCCTCTCCCTTGTCAACGACTTTTTTCATTGAGGACCCCCCCCCCCCCCCCCCCCCCCCGCCCGGCCCGTCAACAACTGTTTGCTCTGACGATCCGACCTATCCCCCCTCCCCCCACACCTGCTCAACGACTCATCGCGCTGACGACCCGACGCCGGCGCCCCCCCCTCCCCTTCTCAGGTGCCAACAAAATGCGCCCCCCCCCCCCCCCCCAGCCTGTAGCCCCCCCTCAATGAAAATAATGGATCCGCTCCTGCCGGGCGTGGGCTAATTTTGGAGATGGGCACATCCCCGCCACCCTCTGCGGCGGAACACTTGCGCTAGTTAGGTGTCCTCGTACGGCGCCTGGCGCTGTACGATGGACATCCGCCAGTCCCCCATACAGCGCCATGGCGCCAATGTCCTCGGGTTTCCGTGGATACGAAATCTATGAAAAAGATGGACATGATGTTTTTCCTAAGAGACGTGCATGGCACACTGACGGATATAAATCATTGCTTGAACATTTTTCTTTCAATAAATATATATTGTATTCAGATTAGAGCCACATAACCACCTAAAATGGCCCCGCAACACAGCGCCAATTTGTTCATAATGGGCGCCAAATGTCCGCTCCATTTTTTTGATACTGTGCCGCAGAACACAATTGGCGCCTAAGAGTACATCCACGGTCTTTGGAGAGCCTGCACATGGCTGAATATGTCCGAGGTACGCTGCACACAGGACATCTGGGGACACGAAGGCAGGAGCTTAATGAGTCAGAGGTACGCTGCACACAGGACATCTGGGGACACGAAGGCAGGAGCTTAATGAGTCCGAGGTACGCTGCACACCGGACATCTGGGGACACGAAGGCAGGAGCTTAATGAGTCCGAGGTACGCTGCACACAGGACATCTGGGGACACGAAGGCAGGAGCTTAATGAGTCCGAGGTACGCTGCACACAGGACATCTGGGGACACGAAGGTACGCTGCACACAGGACATCTGGGGGACACGAAGGTACGCTGCACACAGGACATCTGGGGACACGAAGGCAGGAGCTTAATGAGTCCGAGGTACGCTGCACACAGGACATCTGGGGACACGAAGGCAGGAGCTTAATGAGTCCGAGGTACGCTGCACACAGGACATCTGGGGACACGAAGGTACGCTGCACACAGGACATCTGGGGACACGAAGGCAGGAGCTGAATATGTCCGAGGTACGCTGCACACAGGACATCTGGGGACACGAAAGCAGGAGCTTAATGAGTCCGAGGTACGCTGCACACAGGACATCTGGGGACACGAAGGCAGGAGCTGAATATGTCCGAGGTACGCTGCACACAGGACATCTGGGGACACGAAGGCAGGAGCTTAATGAGTCCGAGGTACGCTGCACACAGGACATCTGGGGACACGAAGGCAGGAGCGGAATATGTCCGAGGTACGCTGCACACAGGACATCTGGGGACACGAAGGCAACGCTGCACACGAGGACATCTGGGGACACGAAGGCAGGAGCTTAATGAGTCCGAGGTACGCTGCACACAGGACATCTGGGGACACGAAGGCAGGAGCGGAATATGTCCGAGGTACGCTGCACACAGGACATCTGGGGACACGAAGGCACGCTGCACACAGGACATCTGGGGACACGAAGGCAGGAGCTTAATTAGTCCGAGGTACGCTGCACACAGGACATCTGGGGACACGAAGGCAGGAGCTTAATGAGTCCGAGGTACAGACTGCACACAGAGGACATCTGGGGACACGAAGGCAGGAGCTTAATGAGTCCGAGGTACGCTGCACACAGGACATCTGGGGGACACGAAGGCAGGAGCTTAATGAGTCCGAGGTACGCTGCAACACAGGACATCTGGGGACACGAAGGCAGGAGCTTAATGAGTCCGAGGTACGCTGCACACAGGACATCTGGGGACACGAAGGCAGGAGCTTCATGAGTCCGAGGTACGCTGCACACAGGACATCTGGGGGACACGAAGGCAGGAGCTTCATGAGTCGAGGTACGCTGCACACAGGACATCTGGGGACACGAAGGCAGGAGCTTAATGAGTCCGAGGTACGCCTGCACACAGGACATCTGGGGACACGAAGGCAGGAGCTTAATGAGTCCGAGGTACGCTTCACACAGGAACATCTGGGGGACACGAAGGCAGGAGCTTAATGAGTCCGAGGTACGCTGCACACAGGACATCTGGGGACACGAAGGCAGGAGCTGAATATGTCCGAGGTACGCTGCACACAGGACATCTGGGGACACGAAGGCAGGAGCTTAATGAGTCCGAGGTACGCTGCACACAGGACATCTGGGGACACGAAGGCAGGAGCTTAATGAGTCCGAGGTACGCTTCACACAGGACATCTTGGGGACACGAAGGCAGGAGCTTCATGAGTCAGAGGTACGCTTCACACAGGACATCTGGGGACACGAAGGCAGGAGCTTCATGAGTCCGAGGTACGCTGCACACAGGACATCTGGGGACACGAAGGCAGGAGCTTAATGAGTCCGAAGTACGCTTCACACAGGACATCTGGGGGACACGAAGGCAGGAGCTTAATGAGTCCGAGGGTACGCTTCACACAGGACATCTGGGGACACGAAGGCAGGAGCTTAATGAGTTCCGAGGGTACGCTTCACACAGGACATCTGGGGACACGAAGGCAGGAGCTTCATGAGTCCGAGGTACGCTGCACACAGGACAATCTGGGGACACGAAGGCAGGAGCTTAATGAGTCAGAGCAGAGGTACGCTGCACACAGGACATCTGGGGACACGAAGGCAGGAGCTTAGTGAGTCCGAGGTACGCTGCACACAGGACATCTGGGGACACGAAGGCAGGAGCTTAATGAGTCCGAGGTACGCTGCACACAGGACATCTGGGGACACGAAGGCAGGAGCTTAATGAGTCCGAGGTACGCTGCACACAGGACATCTGGGGACACGAAGGCAGGAGCTTAATGAGTCCGAGGTACGCTTCACACAGGACATCTGGGGACACGAAGGCAGGAGCTTCATGAGTCAGAGGTACGCTTCACACAGGACATCTGGGGACACGAAGGCAGGAGCTTCATGAGTCCGAGGTACGCTTCACACAGGACATCTGGGGACACGAAGGCAGGAGCTTAATGAGTCCGAGGTACGCTTCACACAGGACATCTGGGGACACGAAGGCAGGAGCTTAATGAGTCCGAGGTACGCTTCACACAGGACATCTGGGGACACGAAGGCAGGAGCTTAATGAGTCCGAGGTACGCTGCACACAGGACATCTGGGGACACGAAGGCAGGAGCTTAATGAGTCAGAGGTACGCTGCACACAGGACATCTGGGGACACGAAGGCAGGAGCTTAATGAGTCAGAGGTACATGCACACAGGACATCTGGGGACACGAAGGCAGGAGCTTAATGAGTCCGAGGTACGCTGCACACAGGACATCTGGGGACACGAAGGCAGGAGCTTAATGAGTCCGAGGTACGCTGCACACATGACATCTGGGGACACGAAGGCAGGAGCTTAATGAGTCCGAGGTACGCTGCACACAGGACATCTGGGGACACGAAGGCAGGAGCTTAATGAGTCCGAGGTACGCTGCACACAGGACATCTGGGGACACGAAGACAGGAGCTTAATGAGTCCGAGGTACGCTGCACACAGGACATCTGGGGACACGAAGGCAGGAGCTTAATGAGTCAGAGGTACGCTGCACACAGGACATCTGGGGACACGAAGGCAGGAGCTTAATGAGTCCGAGGTACGCTGCACACAGGACATCTGGGGACACGAAGGCAGGAGCTTAATGAGTCCGAGGTACGCTGCACACAGGACATCTGGGGACACGAAGGCAGGAGCTTAATGAGTCCGAGGTACGCTGCACACAGGACATCTGGGGACACGAAGGCAGGAGCTTAATGAGTCAGAGGTACGCTGCACACAGGACATCTGGGGACACGAAAGCAGGAGCTTAATGAGTCCGAGGTACGCTGCACACAGGACATCTGGGGACACGAAGGCAGGAGCTTAATGAGTCCGAGGTACGCTGCACACAGGACATCTGGGGACACGAAGGCAGGAGCTTAATGAGTCCGAGGTACGCTTCACACAGGACATCTGGGGACACGAAGGCAGGAGCTTCATGAGTCAGAGGTACGCTTCACACAGGACATCTGGGGACACGAAGGCAGGAGCTTCATGAGTCCGAGGTACGCTGCACACAGGACATCTGGGGACACGAAAGCAGGAGCTTAATGAGTCCGAGGTACGCTTCACACAGGACATCTGGGGACACGAAGGCAGGAGCTTAATGAGTCCGAGGTACGCTTCACACAGGACATCTGGGGACACGAAGGCAGGAGCTTAATGAGTCCGAGGTACGCTTCACACAGGACATATGGGGACACGAAGGCAGAAGCTTCATGAGTCCGAGGTACGCTGCACACAGGACATCTGGGGACACGAAGCCAGGAGCTTAATGAGTCAGAGGTACGCTGCACACAGGACATCTGGGGACACGAAGGCAGGAGCTTAATGAGTCCGAGGTACGCTGCACACAGGACATCTGGGGACACGAAGGCAGGAGCTTAATGAGTCCGAGGTACGCTGCACACAGGACATCTGGGGACACGAAGGCAGGAGCTTAATGAGTCCGAGGTACGCTTCACACAGGACATCTGGGGACACGAAGGCAGGAGCTTAATGAGTCCGAGGTACGCTTCACACAGGACATCTGGGGACACGAAGGCAGGAGCTTAATGAGTCCGAGGTACGCTTCACACAGGACATCTGGGGACACGAAGGCAGGAGCTTAATGAGTCCGAGGTACGCTGCACACAGGACATCTGGGGACACGAAGGCAGGAGCTTAATGAGTCAAAGGTACGCTGCACACAGGACATCTGGGGACACGAAGGCAGGAGCTTAATGAGTCAGAGGTACGCTGCACACAGGACATCTGGGGACACGAAGGCAGGAGCTTAATGAGTCCGAGGTACGCTGCACACAGGACATCTGGGGACACGAAGGCAGGAGCTTAATGAGTCAGAGGTACGCTGCACACAGGACATCTGGGGACACGAAGGCAGGAGCTTAATGAGTCAGAGGTACGCTTCACACAGGACATCTGGGGACACGAAGGCAGGAGCTTAATGAGTCAGAGGTACGCTGCACACAGGACATCTGGGGACACGAAGGCAGGAGCTTAATGAGTCAGAGGTACGCTGCACACAGGACATCTGGGGACACGAAGGCAGGAGCTTGATGAGTCCGAGGTACGCTGCACACAGGACATCTGGGGACACGAAGGCAGGAGCTTAATGAGTCCGAGGTACGCTGCACACGGGACATCTGGGGACACGAAGGCAGGAGCTTCATGAGTCCGAGGTACGCTGCACACAGGACATCTGGGGACACGAAGGCAGGAGCTTAATGAGTCCGAGGTACGCTGCACACAGGACATCTGGGGACACGAAGGCAGGAGCTTCATGAGTCCGAGGTACGCTGCACACGGGACATCTGGGGACACGAAGGCAGGAGCTTAATGAGTCCGAGGTACGCTGCACACAGGACATCTGGGGACACGAAGGCAGGAGCTTAATGAGTCAGAGGTACGCTGCACACGGGACATCTGGGGACACGAAGGCAGGAGCTTCATGAGTCAGAGGTACGCTGCACACAGGACATCTGGGGACACGAAGGCAGGAGCTTAATGAGTCAGAGGTACGCTGCACACAGGACATCTGGGGACACGAAGGCAGGAGCTTAATGAGTCCGAGGTACGCTGCACACAGGACATCTGGGGACACGAAGGCAGGAGCTTCATGAGTCAGAGGTACGCTGCACACAGGACATCTGGGGACACGAAGGGACATCTGGGGACACGAAGGGACATCTGGGGACACGAAGGGACATCTGGGGACACGAAGGGACATCTGGGGACACGAAGGCAGGAGCTTCATGAGTCAGAGGTACGCTGCACACAGGACATCTGGGGACACGAAGGGACATCTGGGGACACGAAGGGACATCTGGGGACACGAAGGGACATCTGGGGACACGAAGGGACATCTGGGGACACGAAGGCAGGAGCTTCATGAGTCAGAGGTACGCTGCACACAGGACATCTGGGGACACGAAGGGACATCTGGGGACACGAAGGCAGGAGCTTAATGAGTCCGAGGTACGCTTCACACAGGACATCTGGGGACACGAAGGCAGGAGCTTCATGATGCACTGCAAAACAAACACTCATTCATGCTGAGGTTTTGCCGGCTTTTGTTTGTATTTTACATATGTATTTTCTTTATAGGTAGTATAAAACAAATCACAATTTTAATCTACCTCAGCACTGACACCTGGGGACAACGTAGGAAGAAAATGCAGCTATCCCAGCTCCCTGTGACCACTGCCTATAACGATAAGCCGTTTAACCTGGCAGACGCCAGTGTTATTCTGTATCATGGACATACAGGATAACGATTTATGTCAGACGTCAGTGGTATTCTGTATCAATGACATACAGGATAACGATTTATGTCAGACATCAGTGTTATTCTGTATCAGCGACATACAGGATAACGATTTATGTCAGACGTCAGTGGTATTCTGTATCAGCGACATACAGGATAACGATTTATGTCAGACGTCAGTGTTATTCTGTATCAGCGACATACAGGATAACGATTTATGTCAGACGTCAGTGTTATTCTGTATCAGCGACATACAGGATAACGATTTATGTCAGACGTCAGTGTTATTCTGTATCAGCGACATACAGGATAACGATTTATGTCAGACGTCAGTGTTATTCTGTATCAGTGACATACAGGATAACGATTTATGTCAGACATCTGTGTTATTCTGTATCAGCGACATACAGGATAACGATTTATGTCAGACGTCAGTGTTATTCTGTATCAGCGACATACAGGATAACGATTTATGTCAGACGTCAGTGTTATTCTGTATCAGCGACACACAGGATAACGATTTATGTCAGACGTCAGTGTTATTCTGTATCAGCGACATACAGGATAACGATTTATGTCAGACGTCAGTGTTATTCTGTATCAGCGACATACAGGATAACGATTTATGTCAGACGTCAGTGTTATTCTGTATCAGTGACATACAGGATAACGATTTATGTCAGACGTCAGTGTTATTCTGTATCAGCGACATACAGGATAACGATTTATGTCAGACGTCAGTGTTATTCTGTATCAGCGATATACAGGATAACCATTTATGTCAGACGTCAGTGATTTCTGTATCAGTGACATACAGGATAACGATTTATGTCAGACGTCAGAGGTATTCTGTATCAGTGACATACAGGATAACGATTTATGTCAGACGTCAGTGTTATTCTGTATCAGTGACATACAGGATAACGATTTATGTCAGACGTCAGTGTTATTCCGTATCAGCGACATACAGGATAACGATTTATGTCAGACGTCAGTGTTATTCTGTATCAGCGACATACAGGATATCGATTTATGTCAGACGTCAGTGTTATTCTGTATCAGCGACATACAGGATAACGATTTATGTCAGACGTCAGTGTTATTCTGTATCAGCGACATACAGAATAACGATTTATGTCAGACGTCAGTGTTATTCTGTATCAGCGACATACAGGATAATGATTTATGTCAGACGTCAGTGTTATTCTGTATCAGCGACATACAGAATAACGATTTATGTCAGACGTCAGTGTTATTCTGTATCAGTGACATACAGAATAACGATTTATGTGGCGATGACATGGGTGACAGTCTGGCCAAACTAGATCATTCTGATAATTATTGGTAAATGATCAAACTAGATCATCCTGATAATTATTGGTAAATGATCAAACAAGATCATCCTGATAACTATTGGTAACGGATCAAACTAGATCATCCTGAGAATTATTGGTAACTGATCAAACTAGATCATCCTGATAACTATTGTTAAATGATCAAACTAGATCATCCTGATAATTATTGGTAAATGACCAAACTAGATCCTCCTGATAATTATTGGTAAATGATCAAACTAGATCATCCTGATAACTATTGGTAAATGATCAAACTAGATCATCCTGATAACTATTGGTAAATGATCAAACTAGAACATCCTGATAAGTATTGGTAACTGACCAAACTAGATCATCCTGATAATTATTGGTAACTGATCAAACTAGATCATCCTGATAATTATTGGTAAATGATCAAACTAGATCATCCTGATAACTATTGGTAACTGATCAAACTAGATCATCCTGAGAATTATTGGTAAATGATCAAACTAGATCATCCTGAGAATGATTGGTAAATGATCGAACTAGATCATCCTGATAATTATTGGTAAATGACCAATACACGATGCTATTCAATGTCATGGACAGCGATTTCAGGCTGTCCGATATTTATGTTTTCCGTTAATACGATGCATTGGGAATCATGTTGTAGACAAATTAATACTGTCGGTGCGTAAACAGAGAAATAATATACATCTTGTGCTGTTCTTGCGGAACAGGCGAGCAGGGGCGGAGAATTAGGGGTTTTGGGGGTCCTCAAGCACCCCCGGAGCTCAAAAGTCCACCCCCTTACTGTAAAAAGCACCCCCTCAAATAAACAGGTCCGTTCAACTAACGGCTGTTCAGTCTTACATCGGCAAAGCAAGACTGAGTGGTGTAAAAGTGGGTGCGTGTGTGTGTGTCTGTCCGTGTGTAAATAGTTGTTTTTGCACGGTCAGGTAGGTACAGGTCAGTTCACACGGTCAGTCTTACCATCCCTCAGCATGTTTGTGGGGCCGGTCGGCCGGCCCGGGGCGCGGATTGCCCGACCCGGCGCCGTAGCCGGCGCTTAGGAATCGCTGTTTTGCTGATAGTGCAATTCGCGCCCCGGGCCGGTGGACAGGGGCAGGCCTCCCGCACCTCCGCGCACAGCTCCTGGCGCCTCACCTCCACTGGCAGATCCAGCCTCCCAATATGGGGGGGCTAATTTCACTGGGGCCTTCCGGGCCCCAGGGGCCTCCATATGACCTAAAAGGTACCCCCCCCCCATTTTTCCCTTTGCGGACTTGGGTTATTTTTGTTCGCTATGCTATTCTTACGTGCAAGGACGTGTCAATTAAGTGCAAGAATAAAATTGATGGATATTTGCCTCCAAATATATACAATTTTGTCATTTGATATGCTATTTTATATATAAATTAGTTATTCGCTAATGCTTTTTGACTGAATAAAGTTAGAAGGGCACGGTAAACGTCATTTTGTTGTTATCATCAAGACACGTTGAATGCTGTGCAGTATGACTTCTTTCTGACATTTGATGACCTTGACCTAAGGTCAAGGTCACGGCGCAGTCACCTTTCCAAATTTGACCTACACGGCGATGTTATATATCTTTGAACTTGTCTTGAAGATAAGAATGCATTGGTATTAAAACCAGTAAGGCGCCGTAGTTGGCGATGAACGAGCGAGCGC
Organism: Chirona hameri; assembly: GCA_036785665.1. Classification (NCBI taxonomy): domain Eukaryota; kingdom Metazoa; phylum Arthropoda; class Thecostraca; order Balanomorpha; family Balanidae; genus Chirona; species Chirona hameri. The sequence goes on along the minus strand of JAXIVJ010007240.1, from coordinate 8,175 downwards.
GAAATAAATGCATCGTGAATTTCAACCCGATCGGGCAAGTAGTTCCTGAGATACAAAAAAGGTGCGCACGTGCGCACGTGTAGAGGCACCTCACCCATGGCTTGTGGGTAGGCAGCGGTGGAGGAGTCCCTAACCACACACCAAATTTGAACACAATCGGCTCAGCCGTTCCTGAGATATAGAATAGGGGTGTGCACGTGCGCACGTGCAGAGGCACCCAATCCCTGACTTGTGGGAAACTAGCGGCTGAGAGGTCCCTAACCACACACTAAATTTGAACGTAATCGGTTCAGCCGTTCCTGAGATATAAAATAGGGGTGTGCACGTACGCAAGTGCAGAGGCACCCGACCCCTGACTTGTGGAAAATTGGTGGCTGAGGGGTACCTAACCACACACCAAATTTGCACACAATCGGCTCAGCCGTTGCAGTGTTGTTGCGAGAAAAAAAAAACACTTTTCAACATCCCTCACGCGGCACGCGCCACGCGCAGTGGTAGTCACCCACATGAGTCGGCACCGGTCGCAAACAGGGTAGGTTGGATGGGGCTGCTCAGCAAAGAAGTCAGCTTGTCAATCGGACGTGTGGTTGCAGAGATATGAGCTTCTCAAAAGCGTCGCCACGGGCCGGGCCGGGCCAGGACGCTCATATTCAGATTTGTCCCATATACCACGGAAAGACGAGCGAGCGCTTCGCGCTCGCTCGTAATAATTGCGCGATCGTTGATGCTTATAAAGCAAACTGAGACATTTTCGAGATTTCTTTACACCGAGAAGGAAGTTATGAAGTTACTATTCGACATTCAAATTGAAATGAATTTAAATGTTGCCATTGTCAATCAGGCGTTATTTAAGCACAATCGAATTCCTCACAACAAGACCTTGACATTGACCTTAGGTGAAGGTCACCAAATGTTAGAAAGAGGTCATACTGCATATCATTCAACGCGTCTTGAAGAAGATAACAAAATTGTGTCCATTTTACCTTTGTATCTGTATTCAGTCAAAAGTTATTGGAGAATAATATCTTTCACAAAAAGAAGAGAAAAAAATGACCAAATGTAGCATATTTGAAGACAAATAACCATCATTTTTTATGTTTAAACGACACTGCTTTACACTTAACAATAATGCAGTCAAAATAGGAAATACATTTGGCTTGGGTATCCAAAAAAGATTCAAAATTTCAAAAACAAATACTAACTTTTAAATTTAAGGTCAAGGTCATCAAAAGTCAGAAAGAGATCATGCTGCAGAGCATTCAATTCGTCTTGATGAGAACAGCAAAATGACGTCTACCGTACCAATCTAGTTTTATTCAGTCAAAAGTTATTAGCGAATATCATATTTTGTATATATAAAATAAGATTTAAAATGATATTTTTTTATATTTGGAGGCAAATATTCCTCAATTTCAATATTTTATCTCACTTAATTGACACGTCCTTACACGTAAGAATAGCATATAAGAAAAAAATACGTTTGGGAAAAGGTATCCAAAAAGTTGTACAATTTCGTAAACGTACAAAATTTTGAAATTTTCGAGAAAAAAAAAACATCACCATGTTATAAAACAGCTCATTGCCATGCTAATGACTTAATACATCTATATTGCTTCATAAATTCCCCGCCATATGGGCTGACAAAGATTGACCTGCTCCGTGACCTTATACAAATGTCCGAGGCAATATCTCCTGAACCACTGCTTGCATTGCAATACAACTTATACTCTATCGTGATCAAATACAACGGCCTGCCAGCAGCCATGCGTGATATGCAGCCCTCACTTTTCAAAAGCGAGGTGCGAAGATGGCTCTTAAGAAGTCAGTTTGGTGACGGTGACTGATTGTCTATACATAAATACTGTGACACAATGTGACATCGTGCGCCTGCTGTGAATGCCTGACTCCAGATTGTTCGCTGCTTATGCTTTTATGACTCGAGGTGCAGAATAGCCGTGTTTCACGGAGCTACCTCATGATGTGTATAAATAAATAAATAAATAAACTTTCACAACTCACTTAAGCGCCCCAGGCTACCCCATATACCAATTTTGGCCATACTCAGTGACATGACGGTGTCATTTTGCACTTTGTTTTTGTAGATTTGTCGTGGAATATCACAGCTACAAAAAGAAGACCATTGTTTTGTTTTAACTGAACCTAATTACCCTACTTAATACTGGTAGACGTATTCCACACAACATAGGTACCTGTGTAAGGAAATTCACTCCCGCGCTCCTCTGCCACCCAGCAGGCAGCAGGAGACCAAAGGCTGCGACGCTGCGTGTAAAATTATAACTTACGTTGGTTGTGAATCACTCCAAAATAGCGTCAGACGCGCCACTTTACATATCCCTACTGCTACCAAAACGCTAGCAAATAGAGGAAATACGAATGAGGCAAAACAAAAATATTTCTAACTTCTTTCGCAAGAAGTTATTTTTTCGCAGGCAGTACCCATTTTCATCGCCAGTTTCAGCGAATTTTGAGGGGGCTAATTTCTATTGTCACCCTGTCGAGCTTGGGGAGGGGCTTTTGCCCCTCCCCCCCCCCCCCCCCCGGATCCGGCAGTGCACACCTCTCGCTGCGGCATGTCCGCCCGTCGCCGTTGTGATATCCGAGGCCGCGCCGCGCAGCTGCCCGGACCGCTGCCGACCGGACCGTGGCTTCTTCTGCGTTGTGTTGTTTTTATGTTGTTGTTCGAAATATCGAGATACATTGAATACATAAATGAAAAAGGGAAGAAAAAATCACACGTCAGGTCAGCATTGACGACTTCTTCATTTCGGTGCCGATATTATGTGACTTGAAGGTTTATATGTTCGCACCGTGACTTTTTGTTCTCTTCCCATCGTTTACAAGTTAACATACATTACGATTCTTGATTTGACTCGAAGCGTTTTTTGGGGGGCAGTGGGGCAGGGGGCAGCCGTAGTGCAAACAAAACTCGCTTCCAGAGACCATGACATGAAACTCCATATTGGGTTTTCGATGCATCTTGTCACTGATGTTTGCATCCATTTTCATGCCGCTTGCTTCCTTTTAGTTTACGGCCCGTCGCGTTTAAGCGGCCATAACGGCCGCCACCTCTCTCCTCGTCCTCTCGCTACAACTTGGGATTTGAGAGCCGCCGGTAAAAAGCACCCCCTGGCATTTTGACAATTCTCCACCTCTGCAGGCGAGGTATGCACGCATGCGTGTATGCGTGCTTCCATGCGTGTGTACGTGCATGAATGCGTGCGTATGTGGATGAGATAACTAGCAAATATTCACCATTCTATTACCGGCAAAACATATTTCTACCATATATAATACAACATGTACCGCTGTCAATATTTAACCCCGGATGAACTCAGAAACACAGTATATTCGCGGATGATAATCAGATTTGTATCGATGAAAAGTCAAGCCTTTGACAGCTTAACCACAGGCACAGCACCCAATTTTCAAACGAACACCGCATTATGTAACAATACTCAGAAAGCGCTTTAATGTCAGTCATTGCGCCGAATTTTCACAGCCGATCGAGGTCAATGCAGCTAGTCGGCCCGAGCATGGGTGGAAATTTATATACTTTCGGGGTTGTATATATTCAACTGCATCCTAAGAAATACAACCCCAATTATGAATATCACAACCCCAACATTGCCAGTAAATGTAGATGCCAGTAAATGTAGCAGCCTACTGCGAACGGTACTCAAAATCACCAAAGGATTTTAAAATAACAGTCATACCAAAACAATGAATAAATATGAGCACAGAAAAGGACAAACTGTAAAATGTTAGTCAAAGTTGCCATACAATAGGATTTAAAAACCATACAACATATTATCCCAAAATTACTGATAAAGACTATGTAGGTATGTGCCTGCATGTGTCATGTAGCCAAGTATAAGTATTGAGATGAGGTTAGACTCATTGATGTGCTGACGGAATGATAGTTATATGCTCATTATAGTTATACCAATATCAATTATAGAATAAATATATGATATGTGACTCATTTTCTTACTTGCAAGCAATTGTGTACGTTGATAGGTGATTAATAGAAGTAGATAATTGAAGCATATTTTTGCCAGGTTTTCTCCTTGGGTTTGTCTCGTTGTTGCAGCAATGCAGTACGCTGGTGTCGTGGTGCTTCTTGCAATCATACCGATACATCCGATACCGATACCGATACCGATACCGATACGATACAGCCTCCTTCATTTCGTGTAGTATTAGTATTTCGTGTCGTGTATTTATATTCGTGTAGTATTATATATCCACCGTGGTATCAGCCTGGACCGTATTTTGCTGCAAACCTATTTCATTACAGTGTATTGACCGTAAGGGCGTAGGCAAGGGGGCAAGGGAAGCATGCCCCCCCCCCCCCCCCCCTTGCAGGCCAAGCGGGCCCCTCTGGCGACCGAGCAAGTGCCCCCTGGGGCCGAAGACCTCAGTGTTTTGGATGGTGTCAGGCGCCCGCAAGACGCCTTACGTCGCATAAAAGAACACCACGAACCGAGAGAAAAAATCGTAACATGAATAAATAGCAGCACTTGCTTAGTCTGTTAAAAGCATGTATGTGTAAATACGTAGAAAGGGGTCCCAGCCAGTGTGGATAGGGCCCTCTACCAGCTTTTGAAGGGCTCTGCGGATCTGCAGAGGGCCCACTATCGGCATTTCGAGGGCCCCCTTCCGGTTGTAAAGGGTCCTCTGCCGGCCTTTATCGGGCCCGCCGATCTGTAGAGGGTATCTGCGGATCTGGAAAGGGTCTTCTGCCGGCCTTTAGAAGACCCTGCCGATCTGTAGATAACCCTGCCATTCTGTAGAGGGCGTCCTGTCGACATTTAGAGGGCCGTCTTCCAGACTTTAGGGGCCCTGTCCATCTGCCGTGTCCCAGCCAATATGTAGAGGGCCCTCTGCTGCCTTTAGAGGGCCCTGCCGGTCTGTAGAGGGACCTCTTCCGGCCTTTAGTGGGCCCTGCCGGCCTAAAGAGGGCCCCCGCCGATCTGCAGAGGGCCTCTGCTGGCATTTAGAGGGCCCTCTTCCAGTCTTTAGGGGCCCGGTTGATCTGCAGAGTGTCCCAGCAAATATGTAGAGGGCCCTCTACTGGCCTTTAGAGGGTCCTGCCGATCTGTAGAGTAAGTGTAGAGGGCCCTCTGCCGGCCTTTAGAGGGCCCTGCCGATCTCCAGATGGCCATCTGCCAGCCTTTGGAGGCCCTGCCGATCTGTAGAGGGCACTCTGCTGGCCTTTAGTAGGTCCTGTGGTGGTAAAGGTGGTCTGCAGGTCGAGCGCCAGTGAGGCTCTCGAAGGAAGGCCAGTCAAAGTTCTCATTGTTTGCCAGTGTATGCTAGTAACGTCTGAGAGGAGTACATAGCTTTGACAATGTAGGCTTTGGCTTTGACTCGATATCGGGCTGCCACTACCAGGAAAGGTCAGAATCCCAGCGCTCTCCCACTGAGCTACAGGGGCGAACAAATCGCTCGTCTCTGCACTATCAAAAGCTTTTTAATGTTGGTTTCATAATTCTTACCCCAGAATCCAGATCACTGCACATAATTCAGATGGGGCGGAATTAATGCATTGTACTGAAATAGAAGTTGCTGTGAGGATAAATAAAGCTTGGATATTCGGATAACTCCTATATTACGGCTTATCACACATATTACACTATATATATATATGTGTA
>JAXIVJ010007239.1:27500-61830 GCA_036785665.1 Chirona hameri | reverse complement strand
CCTACCGAGTGATATTTTCAAGTCAAAGTTGATAACCGATCCGCTTATAACGACCAGTAATTGCAACCGGCAACCGGCAGCGAGGAAAACATCGAGATTATTCGGCTTACTAGGAGCGTAGCGACGGCAAGCAAAGTCATGAACGAGGGAACATGTTTGATCTGGCCGCATTTTAATTTGAAGTTATCTATATCCATATTATGATATTAGTACTATAGCACTCCAGTCGCACCCATCTCGGCGGGGAGGCCGCTGGCGGCCGCTGAGAGTGGCAACTTTTTAATCCCCTGCACGCTATGACGATGTTTTCCATCGAACGTCGGTATTCTTAGATACGTGATATTCACCACTATAAGGTTACAGGCACATTCTTTAATATCTCGTAAAATATACTGGAATTGTGACATTAATAGGTTCGTTAGCGGTATGCTGATGTTTCAGAAAATGTCGCAGCCTCTCTCTCGCCCAGCTGCATGGTCCCAGGCTTTTTTCTTCTTTCTTTTTTGGAGGGGTGGGGGGGGGGGGGGGGGTGGGAGGGAGTGGTTCTCGACCACCCCGTAGTCCAGCCTATAGCTAGATGCCGCCGCGGTGGGGAGAGGAGAACCACTCCCTCCGGGGCGGGGAACCGAATGACTTTGGCGCCAGTAGGGTCCCAGGCCCGGCTGAGGCGCCGACAGTCACGGCTCTAGAGGCTGGCGAAATTGCCAGCCCGTAATACGATCTGTATTGTATTGTATTACGATCGTGGGGTTATCCACAAAGTCGTGGCTATTACCACCCCCAGTCAAACGGTACAGGAATACAAACACGCAGGTCCCAAACACGAGACATGCCACACCCACACCCACACCCACACCACACCCACACCCACACCCCACCCCACACCCACACCCACACCCACACCCACACCCACACCACACCCACACCCACACCCACTACCCACGGCACGCACGCACGCACGCACGCACGCACGCACACACACAGACACATTCAGGCGACGTCCTGTATCGCAAGCGATACAGGACGTGAGACGTGCCGTCTGTATCGCCAGCGATTGTCAGATGTGTCTCCACAACACGAACAAATCGGCCAGTTCAGTCCCTGGTCAGTGTCGGGAAGGACCTGAACCAGCCGATGGCCCTTGACACATAAGAGGGGCTTCCTTGAAAGGTCAGAGGAGTCCCGGTTCACCGAAGGGCCCAAAGCACGTAGAGCTCCAGATGAAGATTAATTACATAAAAGGACTTACTCCACACGAATTTTTTTTAATTAAAAATCGGAGCTTTCGGGTATATTGTAACACCCTTCGTCAGCGATTAGAAGCATTCGGTAACAGGTAATTGGCTCGTCTTTAAGACGAGCAACGACAGTTACCGAATGCCTCTGTAATCGCTAACGAACGGTGTTACAATATGCCGCAAGCTCAGATTGTAATTTTTATTCTAGAGTAAGCCTCTTTGTATGTAATATAATACACCACTCCACATCATGTCTTTTCGCGGATCGCAGATGAGTCTCTGAACAGGACAGAAGGGTCGTTGAGAAAGGTCGGAGGGCCCCTAGACGATCTGAGGGACCCTGGGGACTTCAACAGTAAGATGCAGTGTCCAGGATACACTCAAATTTCGGCCCGTATCCGCGCGCAATTTGTTAAGAGTTCCAGGTCCTTCAGCTGAAAAAATATCTTAAGTAGTATAGCTGAATCCCAAATTGGTATCGCTGGTCCAAAGTTGATATGCAGTTGCTAACTCCAGACACTTTAAAGTTTGATATGGCCCAAGCCTACCTGTCATTACTGCATTTTCCATCCGTGTAACGTGCCCTTTCATCCGTTTTGTTTGACCCTTTCAAACGCTTGGGGAAGGGGCCCTTTCAGCGCTCGGAAGGGGGCCCTTTCTAGCCCCCCCCCCCCCCCTGGACAAAATCCTGGCTACGTGCCTGACTATCAGGGCCTGGCATGGGCCCAAATGCCGTTTCGGATATTTATGGGGACTACCCCCCCCCCCCCCCCCCCCCCCCACCACAACACACCACTGTGACGGCCCCCCTGACCAGATGCACCTGTCTCGAAAATGCTGGCTACGCCCCTGCGTGGGATGGTGCTGGATTTCCGCGGCAGTGCCCAACCCACTTCCACTCACCCAGCAAAGCAACGTTAGCAGGTGTGTAGGTGCGTGTGCCGCCCGTCCGTGCCAGCCGATTCGCCCGGATGACGGGCCACATGGGACTCGCGTCCACCGTTAGGAGTGTGTAAGTGCCGCGTGCCGCCCGTCCGTGCCAGCGATTCGCGGATGACGGGCCTACATGGACTCGCTGTCACCGTTAGCAGGTGTGGTAAGTGCGCGTGCCGCCCGTCCGTGCCAGCGATTCGCCGGATGACGGGCCACATGGGTACTCGCGTCACCGTTAGCAGGTGTGTAAGTGCGCGTGCCGCCCCGTCCGTGCCAGCGATTTCGCCGGATGACGGGCACATGGGACTCGCGTCACCGTTAGCAGGTGTGTAAGTGCGCGTGCCGCCCGTCCGTGCCAGCGATCGCCGGTGACGGGCCACAGGGACTCACGTCACCGTTAGCAGTGTGTAGTGCGCGTGCCGCCCGTCCGTGCCAGCGATTCGCCGGATGACGGGCCACATGGGACTCGCGTCACCGTTAGCAGGTGTGTAAGTGCGCGTGCCGCCCGTCCGTGCCAGCGATTCGCCGGTGACGGGCCACATGGGACTCGCGTCCGATCCCCCAGCAATCGGAATTGCTGGGCGGCACCGGCTTGTGCAGTCCATGGTGCTTCGTGCGACGTAATGAGGCGACACGTATTCCGGTAGGCCAAGTTAGAAGCATCAACTAATCCAATAATCAATATCATCAATACAGCAATCAATCCAATCCAGCAATCCTGCGATCGAAATCTTGATTGATACATGATTGCGATTGGATACACGATTCGGAAACATCTCATACACTTAACACCAATACATAGCAAGTCAAAACACATGGTAGGCGATAACCAGTTATCGAAAGCTGGGAAGGGACTGAGGAGGCCGGGCATATGTTGACACAAGCATTGTGTTTTAATTGGAGCTTCCTTCTTATCTCATTCAAAGATTGAGGTGTCGTAAGATTCTAATGTAGTTTACGGAAAATGTTGAATTGATTTCAAGCATAGCCAAACTAGGGGAAAATGGACACGGAGCCGGGATTGAAGCTCACAGCGCACTTGCCGCGTCACATCCATTTGCCAGATGAGATGCACGTTACTTGCTCGGCTGCATCCAACTCAGATCACGGGTTATATCCGTCCTGCACAGTTCGACCCACGCCTGATGATAGGCTCGGGGCATGACTTATTTTTGCTACAACACTTATCCTTCCTCATTCAATTTTAACCAGAGTTTGCCACTTCCATATCGTGCAAGATACCATCAATTAATTCATATGTGCTCATTATCCATACAATCTGCAGGTAATATTTCATTAAAATTGATTTAATATTGATGTGGATTAAGAAGACTAAGCAGCTATCTAACATCCGTCTTAAGACAACAGCATATATGTTGACACGATATGAGTTGTCTTATATCATGTATTTCCATGCTGTTTAGGTACAAAAATAAAAGACTTATTTAATGTAGTAGGCAAAACAGACCATGGGGAGGGTGGGATATGTATTGTAGTCTCACGCTCAAATTCATATACAGTTCATTGTTTTCGTTTTGCAATCACCACATTAGTCCGGCACCGGTTGTGACGTCAGACATGACATCACAACAGGCGGCTGTTCCCTCGGTGACGTCATCGGTGGTTGTGTCGCTCACAGAGCTGTGACGCGGATGTAGTCCACTTGCATGGCGGTGTCGTCGCCTTTCCAGGTGGGCAGCCACTGGTCGCGACCCTCCCAGAAGTCCTTGGGCGCGTGCGGGGACGTGTTGGACCAGGGCTTGTCGCCGTTACCGTTGGTGCAGTCATCAGAAATGAAACCGCCGGTGCCGCCGACGGCAACGTTAAGCTTCAGGTAGAACTGTCGGGAGGAGCACATTGCAAAGCTTGATAAAGGGCCACCGGCATCATGCATTCTACCTTTGCTTGAAGTTTAAGAGGATATAGTTTGGAGTTTGAATTGAATTGAATTTGAATTGCCCAGGTCGGGAAAGAAAGGGAACCGTTCGTCCCAAATGGAAATAATTAAGAAAATACACCAGTTCCATTTCGATTAAAACTACGGCACATTGAATGTGCTTTGCCTTGTGGCAGAGGCGGATCCAGGGGGGGGGCAACGGGACCATGCCCCCCCAGACCGTTCAGGGGGAGGGAGGGGGGGGGGGGGGGCAAACTATGCCCCCCCCCCCCAGCAGGGGAGGAAAGTTAGCAATTTATGGTGAAAATTGCCTTTGCAGCAGACAAATCCAGCTATCCACAGTCAAAAACTGGGAAATTTTGCGCCACTTCGCGGCATGACACAAGTGTCCCAATTGTTTATACAAATTTAGAAAATAGGAAAATGAACTACATTAAGTGTCTGACAGAGGCTCCCCTTGGCGGTAATTGCTGGCCCCAAGGCCCACTCTCTTCACAAAATATTAACTTGCAAGCGGGCTACATGTTTAGCTAGTCTGCCGAGTTCCGAAAAAGGCGACGCGAACGCAAAGACGCGGACATCGGCACCCGGAAGCTGCTCCAGCGGTGCCCAACCTGCTGCCTGCTGGACCGAAGAGCTAATAGTGCGGACCAGGCCGGGACAGTCTCCCCAAGCCGTTTCCCCCAGTCTCCTCCAGATCCACAGGGACCATTTATGCGCGGAAAAGTCGTTCTGCCTCTTGCTGCTTTCAAACCATTTGTACTGTTACCAGTTGTGTGTAACAATTCGGTACATATGTATAGTTATTATTATCGTAGGTACTATTGACCGCTGACCGCCACCGGTCATCGTGATTTACTATCCGAGGCTAATGCATATGAAAAACTACCTTCATTCCAATGTTTTTCATTATAACAAGATGTGCAACCAGGAAAAGGGGTTAAGAAAAGGGGTTAAAAAGGGGAAAACTGGACCCGCGTGGGCGGATCCAGAGGGGGTCCAAGGGGTCATGCCCACCCCGTCCACACCACCTGGATTCGGCGCAAATTTCACACATTCCCTGATATAATATAAAATCTAAGCAACTTTTACTAAGGAAAGTGTGTTTTAAATCAGTTATCGATGCACAAGCAAGCGAAATGCCAAGAGTTTTCAGAATTGTGTGAGACTTTTGGGGATTTGCCCCTCCCAAACTGACCCAAACCACCCATTCTGGATCCGCCCTTGGTTACCTGCGGCCTGGCTCCACTCACGGTCTGGTTCCAATATTACAATTTCGTTTTCCACGACCTAAAATAAAAAAATTCACGCCGCTTCGAGGCGTCACATCGGTAGCTATCGTCATAACGAAGCCATCGTAATCGTCTTCGGTTCGTCGTAACGCTAAATTGAATGAATAACATTTTTAGCTTCTTATCCTCTACAAGGCCCACCGCCTATATTTCTGGGTTTTATCAGGCAAACGCAAAATGTTGCGCCGCTTGGCGGCGCTAATTAACAAGTACCTACTAGAACATGAAAATTAACATTAAAAATGCTGCAAAAGCCATATCACATACACACTCCGACAAATTTTCGGGTGCATTTTTTCGTTATTTCAGCCGACTCCCACTAAAAATTGTCGGCGACGCCCCTGCCCCCAAGACGTGAAGTCTAATACATGTTATACTGTTACCGACGGCTGACTATGCCCTCTACCCCCCCCCCCCCCTCTCAGGTCAACAATGTATCGCTGACGGCTGACGATCTGCTACCCCCCTCCCCTCCCCCCCCCCCCGGTGAACAACTTTTCGCTGACGGCTGACGGTCTCCTACCCCCTCCCCCGCTCAACAACTTTTTGGAAATACGCCACTGAATTTGCCCCCCCCCCCACCCAAAAAAAACACGGCTGGATCCGCCTTTGCCTTGTGAACAATTGATTACAGAAGCATCAACTTCGCAAGCCACTAATGTAGGTTTTTGTGGCACGGTCATTGCCCGGACTAGTAGTGGGATTTTAAAACGGTCCCTATATTGCGTCGTACCGGCTGGTCGAAGGGCGCCATCTTGGAGTGACCCTCCCAGGGGTTGTTCCTCCAAGTGTCCTGTTCGAAGCCGCCCATCGCCCAGAAGCCGCCATCGGGCGGTGCAGCCGTGCCCAGCACCGTGTCGTCCACGGAGAACGTCAGACCGTCTGAAACGCCGAGTGGTGGTCACACACTGAACTCCCGATGCATGGATACACTGCTCGGGTACACGTAACCTGGGAGCCGTATATTCAGGGTGATTCAGCTGTCATCTCGCCCTTAGCACCTGGCCTCAGACAACCCTTAGTGTGGCGGATCTTGGTACTATGTAAAGCAATCCTATGAAATATATGTTTGTGAACAAATAGTTATTTTGTGCTATAGCTCTTGTGAAACAACTAACCACCAATACGGATACTGAAACAAGCCCACACTAACACTTGCGACGCTTGCTTGTTGGGTACCCTAATATTATTTAAATCAAACTAGATAATATTTGGTTAGAGCTGCTGCGAGGAACATTATTCTTATGATTAAAACCATTAGGGTTGATGACCTTAACCTCGATGTATAAAAAGTTAAATTACCGATAGACTGTATTTATATTTCGGCCACAGGCCTTTGTCACAAATTACATATAGCTAGATAGATAGATAGATAGATAATCCATATGTAATTTGTGACAAAGACCTGTGGCCGAAATATCAATACAGTCTATCGGTAATTTAACTTTTTATACATCGAGGTTAAGGTCATCAACCCTAATAGATAATATTTGGACGGAAATATCCCGAAGTAATGCATAGCAACTTAAAGGGATATTGCCACCTCCGGAGGATTTCTAAAAAGCAACTTATATGAATGGTGGGGATCAACAATCATGTAGGCTCAAGCTCAATTTTGCTCCTGTTGCACCTAAATCAGTGTATCGGCAAAGCATTTTGTATTTATTTCTGACTCCAAAACGCTGGTTCCAGCTGTGCTCAGTACTATATTCATGATGGACGCTCTCATTCAGTTTGGCTGTGGAATTGGCGACCGCCCAAAGCCGAAGCGTACGAATTCGCCGAAACTTGACCTTGAAAAGTCTATCTGTGTTATAAGGTATAGGTCGCAACTCCTACGGTCCAAAGTCGAGCCATAGCAATTCTTGATGTTTTATTATGAAAGAGGCTAAGGTTGTTGAAAATATAATTAACTGCATACGCTTTTTAATTTTAAAGTTCACGGACTGAATGGTGATATTGATTTTGCAACATTCAAAAGAAAATAATAGTCCGCAAAGAAGTGGTTCTAAATAGTGATGAGGCGACTCCAATTTTAGGAATGTGTGCCAAGCATGAGTGGTGTAAATGTATTTTTTGATCTAATGGGGAGTTTCGGGACCCAAATTTTGCAGGTGAAATCGGGCACGCTTAATCGACCGATACACACCAAAAACTCCATATTGGCCCGCGAGGTGGCAATATCCCTTTAAGGTATGTATAACTTTATGGATTGGCATGCGACTAAAACCAGCAATCAGAACACTTCAATCAATCAGAGCCGAATTGGCGACCGTGCATACCGGGTGTCCAATCCACTGTGTAGATGTGGAAGGCGGTGTCGAAGCCGGCATCGTTGTTGAGCTCGTAGTGGGTCTTTGGCCACTGGTTGGCGGAGAAGTCCGGTCCCCAATGAAGGGTAGAGGCGACCTGCTCAGTGCCTGGAAAACACGATACACGCGCAGGATAACTTGACTGCAGCTGACTAAGGCCTAGGGGATAGTGACTAATGAGTTTTGAAACACCCTTGCTTATCTGGTGGCGGCTATCGATTTGGAACGTAGTTATGCCTGCATCAATGAGTAACTCACTATAGATTGATAAAGTAAATTATTTGCATGTTGACTTCTTCTAAAAGGTACATTAAGGAAGTTGGTTTGCAACCATTTTAGATCACATATTTGCATAAGCATTAAGTACAATTGTCCAAGCAATATAAACAGTCTTTTCGATGCAGCATGTGCACTGCGGTGCAGTCTACCCAGCGCGGGTGTAGGGCGGTGCAGTCTACCAAGGGCGGGTGCACTGCGCTGCAGTCTACCCAGCGCGGGTGTACTGCGGTGCAGTCTACCGAGCGCAGCTGTAGTGCGGTGCAGTCTACCCAGCGCGGGTGTACTGCGGTGCAGTCTACCCAGCGCGGGTGTAGGGCGGTTCAGCCTATCTACTGCTGATATAACGCGGCGCATTGCACCTAGTGCAAATGCATTGCAGCTTGATAATTAGCACTAGGCAAAACATAACTTTAACAACATCAAAATAATTATTAATATAAAATTGTTATTAACTACACCTGCTATGTTGTTCCCGGCCACGACGCTTTGATACGGCTGACCGCTATGCATAAAGTCCACATGACTCCTTATTCGCGCCTCGTCGATCTAGGAACCCCGCAGCTGTAGTCTTTTCCTTACCGATCTGGGGACCATCGCAGCTGTAGTCCTTTCCTTACCGATCTGGGGACCACCGCAGCTGTAGTCCTTTCCTTACCGATCTGGGGACCACCGCAGCTGTAGTCCTTTCCTTACCGATCTGGGGACCACCGCAGCTGTAGTCCTTTCCTTACCGATCTGGGGACCACCGCAGCTGTAGTCCTTTCCTTACCGATCTGGGGACCACCGCAGCTGTAGTCCTTTCCTTACCGATCTGGGGACCACCGCAGCTGTAGTCCTTTCCTTACCGATCTGGGGACCACCGCAGCTGAAGTCCTTTCCTTACCGATCTGGGGACCACCGCAGCTGAAGTCCTTTCCTTACCGATCTGGGGACCACCGCAGCTGAAGTCCTTTCCTTACCGATCTGGGGACCACCGCAGCTGAAGTCCTTGTTGCCGCGGGCCTCAACAATGTCGATCTCTCCGGAGGTCGGCCATTTGCCATACGCCTCGCGAACCGGCATCATCCAAATGGCTGACAAGTGACAACATACCATAAACCATTTGTGTTATAGGTGAGGCTCATGCGAATCGCATTTAAAGGAGTTTTACATGCAATATTAATTAAACGGTAGATAAACGCTGGTAAGTTTACGCACACGTAAATGCTTGTGTATCCCCAAATGACACCGATTGCTCGAGAGGTTAGCATTACATTTCCCGGGCCTGATTGCCTTTCTGTGAGCGCGTCGTATATGTTACCTGGCCAGATCCAGTCTCCGGCGGGCATCTTGGCCCTAATCTCGACCGTGCCGTACGTGAAGCTGAACGAGAGCGGCGTGCGTATCGCAGCCGACATGACCGGGTTGATGAGGTTGTCCGCCGTGCCGGTGCGGCTGCAGCCCCAGCTCAGAGCACAGGTGCACCTGGACGCAAAGAAAACATCCGCTTATTAAGGTCTTAATTATATTACTTATATATTAATACATATATTACTTATATATTACTTATATACTTAAATGTCTTATAATTATATTACTATAATATTGCGAAACATGCATTATAATACCTAAAGGATCGTTAGTCTTATCGTAGAGCACATCATGACAGCTTTCGTTGTGAACTTGCTGCCCAGTGCCCATGCCCTGTTCATTCTTCTTCTTACAATCTTCTTACAAATTCTTCTGAGCATAGCAGTTTAAGAATCTCACTTGATATGAAGACTGTGTTAACGCGGCGTGTGTATACTGACTGGTCATAGGGAGCTCCTCCGTTCATGTCGAGGGTGCCCGAGGTGAGGAACTCCTCGCCGAACCTCTCGGCCGTCAGCGTCGGCTTGATGAACAGCACGCCATCACGGACGAAGCTGTTGGTCCGGTTGTTGGTGTAGCCTTCGAACTCCCAGTTCTGTTGGCATTAGTGAGCATTATGAGAACATTGCATTTTATGAGCATTGACAGTTAATTGTTTTTCTGGGAACGCCTACTTCTGAGGTCATTTGGAGCCCATTATTTGACCAATAAGAATGAATTACACAATAGCAAACCTTATTAACCCGCGCCGTGCCGGTGCTTGGCGCCACCTTCGCCGTGCCGGTGGGGGGGGGGGGGGGGCGTTTCGACGCCCCCTCCCCCGGGGGCGTTTCGACGCCCCCTCCCCCCGGGGGGCGTCTAAACGCCTCCCCCGGCAGGGCGCGGGTTAAGCATGATAAACCGAGCTACATACCCCGCTTCACCAGTGGTCTCGTGAGCTGCCAGGCCACTATGTCGGCTTCATGAACTATGACGGCTGATCGAACTACTCACCCCGCCTCCCCAGAGGGTCATCTCGTGCTGCCAGGCCACCATGTCGAGCTTGTCGAAGTTGTCCTCGAATATGACCTCTCCGGACATGGCCGTCTTGCCGTCGTTGTAGGTGGTAGCACTGATCTGGTCGTGGACCGGGCCGGCGGCGGCGGCGGCCGCCAGCGACACCACTAGCAGGGCCAACATCTCAGCAGCTGAAATACACAGCACAGCATCTCAGCAGCTGAAATACACAGCATCTCAGCAGCTGGAATACACAGCACCAGCATCTCAGCAGCTGAAATACACAGAACAGCATCTCAGCAGCTGAAATACACAGCACCAACATCTCAGCAGCTGAAATACACAACAGTATGAGTGCCCTACACCGCATCGTCTTTAGTATGCGGAACTCCCCGGCTCGTGGTGCTGACGGCCTCTGCATCCGTATCCTGAAGCTCGCCTTCAATTCCATCGGCCACGTCCTTCTCTTCCTCATCAACTCCTGCATCACGACCAACGACGTGCCTACCTCCTGGAAACACTCCCTTGTGTATCCAATCCATAAATCCGGCAATCCTTCTGATCCTTCCAACTTCCGCCCAATTTCAATACTTTCGGTCATAGCCAAAATAGTGGAGTGGGCGGTGCAACGCCAGCTCTACTATTACCTTTCATCCAACCATCTCCTTGCTCCTACCCAGCACGGTTTCCGCCCACGGCACTCTACGGAGACGGCGCTCACTTGTATCACTGACCACATGCTCTCGGCTGTCGACTCTGGTAAAATTGCTTTGCTTTGTTTGATTGACTTAAGCAAATGTTTTGACGTCATTCACCATGGAAAACTGTTAGTCAAACTTCAGGCTCTCGGCATAGACACTTTGTGGTTCCAAAATTACTTGCACGGTCACACTCAGAGTGTTAGCTTCCCTGGCTCTGATGGCAAGATTGTAACGTCCACTCCGCGTGATATAAATCAAGGGGTCTTTCAGGGCTCATCGCTCGGACCCATTCTCTTCAGCGCGTTTGCAAATGACTTGAGTCTTCATGCGGCTGATGCGATTGTGGTGCAATATGCCGATGATACTCAAGTCATGATTTCGGAACCAAAATCTTGTATGCCAGCGCTTATCGCCCGCATGGAGTCGGCTCTCGCTTCTCTTGGGGACTACTTTCATTGCAATGGGCTTAAAGTTAACGTAAGGAAGTTCGAACTCCTTACCATCGGATCACGACAAAATTTGCGCTCACTTCCTCAGTTTACTATCAAGTTCCGTGACACTTACCTGGTACCTCACTCAGAGGCACGCAACTTGGGTGTCATTTTTGATCAGCACCTCACCTGGGACGCTCATGTGTCAGCCCTCTGCCGTAAGTGCTGCGGTATCCTTGTCAGTCTATCCCATATCCGTCACTACCTCCCGTCACAAATACTTCCCGAAATCGTCACCGCCCTAGTGTTCTCTCACATTCGTTACTGTTCGGTCGTGTACGGAAACGGCTCTGCCAAAAACCTGCATCGCATTCAAAAACTCATCAACTTTGCAGCGCGAGTCGTTTCCGGAAAACGCAAGTTTGACCACATTTCGGAGGTGCGGGAAGCACTGGGGTGGCTCGATGCTCCCGACCTCTTCCTTTATCAAACCCTCTGTCTTCTCCACAAAGTCCGCAGCACCGCTGAGCCGGAGAGTCTCGCCGGTCTATTTTCTCACAACTGTGAGAGACCGGCGCACTCTCGAACGACCCGACAGGACCACCACCTATCTCTTCCTCGGGTCAGGACAGAGGCCGGAAAGAGGCGCTTTGCCTACCGCGCTGCGCGCAATATGAACGGTCTGCCACGCGACTTCGAGTGCATGTCTGCTGGCAAGTTCATGAGAGAGCTGAAGCGTAGCCTGGAGCCAGGGCGCCATACCTGACGTGACATGCGAGGTGCACTGAGTTTTATGCGTGTGTGGAAGTGTGAAAGTGCATGCTGATGTGTGTTATATTGTACCCTGTGTAACCTGCCAACATGACAAACAACTGTAAAAACCTCATTCGTGTGGATAGTTCATGCTTTAATACATACATACATACATACAACACAGCATCTCAGCAGCTGACATACTCAGCACAACATCTCAGCAGCTGAAATACACAAAACCAGCAGCTCAGCAGCTGAAATACACAACACCAGCATCTCAGCAGTTGAAATACACAGCACCAACAGATCAGCAGCTTAAATAAACAGCACAGCATCTCATCCGCTGAAATACACAGCACCAGCATCTCAGCAGCTAAAATACACAGCACAGCATCTCAGCAGCTGAAATACTCAGCACACCATCTCAGCAGCTGAAATACACATCACAGCATCTCAGCAGCTGAAATACACAGCACACCATCTCAGCATTTTAAATACACAGCACCAGCATCTCAGCAGCTGAAATACACAGCACCAACAGTTCAGCAGCTGAAATACACAGCACAACATCTCAGCAGCTGAAATACACAGCACACCATCTCAGCATTTTAAATACACAGCACCAGCATCTCAGCAGCTGAAATACACAGCACCAACAGTTCAGCAGCTGAAATACACAGCACAGCATCTCAGCAGCTGAAATACACAGCACCAACAGTTCAGCAGCTGAAATACACAGCACAACATCTCAGCAGCTGAAATACACAGCACAGCATCTCAGCAGCTGAAATATACAGCACCAACAGTTCAGCAGCTGAAATACACAGCACAGCATCTCAGCAGCTGAAATACACAGCACAGCATCTCAGCAGCTGAAATATACAGTAGGTACAGCATCTCAGCGTCCGGCGCTCAGCCGCGTTGTCAGTACCTACAACAGTGACCACCTGCCAGCTTTCTGGTAGCCTAGGCTGACTTATAATTGGGTGACGGGCGAATGAAATTTGAGTGTAACGACATTCACTTATGGCGTAGTCGATGATCATAATTGGTTGAACAATCTTTTAATTCCATATCCTAACACCTTTATCTTATTTGTCTCATTAACTTTGTTGAAAAGTCTTGTATTTGAACATGATTTTCATCACCATAATGCATATAACGCTGATGAACCAGTTTAAAATGCAACTAATATGAACCTACTTTATAATGCAATGCTAATTTTTAGATGGGTGTGTTAATATTTTACATTATTTTAGAACTTGAGTTGTTTTAGTGTACTTATTTGTATGTTTTCACCTATATTTATTACATTTCATTAGCAAGTGGGTAACCAGCGAGCCATTTCAGAAGACTGTGCCAACTCACCTGTGAAGTCCTGTGAACGTGTTCGGATCTCGTCTGTGGGACCACTGTCGGATACTCGGGGCGCCGCCACTGAATATATACCTACCCTCCGAGTGGCGACGGGACGCCGTGGGAAAACAACAGCGTGTGTGAAAACTCCCAGCTGTCATGTTTCTACAAGTCACGGGGACGGACAGAATTGGCTTGCAGTAATAACAATGCTGAATAAACATTATGAGACTTGCAAGACTTGCAAGGCGGCAAGGCGCCTTGCTGCCTTGCAAGTGATCAAACCAGATGCAGATTAATTACAAAGAGGATGTTTTTTTTTCAAAGTTTATTATCTTTTCAACATATGCATTGCATTATACTACATTTATCACACGAACGCACCCCCCAAGCACAAACATGGTGCCACATCGGCATCTGTGCAGCCCGTCTGGCCAAGCTGGAACGGTGCCCGTATTGGCAAAAACCCGTCCTGGCTCCGGGGAGGTCTGGGGGTTACCGCCCCGGCCGGGGAGAGCTGTGGGTTACCTCCCCGACGCTCCAGACAGGCCGCAGCCCCCGCCCGCACTGCCTCGCGCTTTACATCGCGTGGCAGTGTCCCATCGGCCGGCCGGGCGCGCGACCCGTCAGTCCGTTAGACTGGCGCGCCGCGCGCCCGGCCGGCCGACCGGCCTTGCAAGGGCCGGTCTCAGGTTGGCCCGGTTGGGTAAGGGCGGCGACGCACAAATATGCAAACAAAACACAAAAGCATGTTGCACCACGCACATACTGACATTCGACATGACAGCAAAACAGTCACAACATCGCCGCCACGGGACGGAACACCACTGTCTGCCCCCGCACGCTACCGCCGCCGTCTCCAAGCTATCTCAATTCCCAGCTATCTCAGCCACAAATCACCGTTGCTGTCAGTCATCATACACCATTTACTTATAAATTTGTCCAAAGACTTGTTTTGCATTGCAATGATTCGTTCTACTCGCCAATGATTGGCAATTGTCTCTATCCTTATACACATGTTTTGTCTGGCACTGATTTAATTTATTTGTAACAAAATATTGTTTTACTATTAGGATTATTAAATTAACTACCGACGGCACAGAGGGGTATCCAAATAATACCGTGCTAACGCTAACAAAATCATCCCGAAGACCCAGTTTGTTTTTAATCTGTGACAAAATATGCTCCCATATTGGCTTAACTTCCCTACATTCATAGAAAAGTGTTGCAAATTATCAATTTCGAAACATGTAAGGCACAACGGGCTGCCAACTACACCTCTCGTACAAAGTAATTTTCTCGTCGTAATATATCTATCAAACACTAAATTGAAGTGATTGTAATTTTGTTGACGCGCAGCATTTATATGGTATTTCATAAATGGAGGTCCATGTTACATCAGTATAACCTTCTTCCTCCCACTTGTTTTGAGCGGTAGGAACTCGCTTTTCTATAAGCTCAGCGTAAAAGTGTCTACATTTTTACACTTGTCATTTCAGTTGCAGTTTTTCCTATGCATATTCTGAATGCATTCTTTTCATCTGGGTTCAAAGATTCGTTCGTATTACGTATCACATTCTTCCACATTGCTTGGATCGCGCTTACTAGGCCCTGATATATAAGCAAACATATTGCTATCTGGAGATAAATTATTTTCAGTTGCTCTAAATTTAAAATATGCCCATTGTGCCCGACGATATCGTCGATGAATCGTATTCCCACTCTATACATTTGTTGTATGTAAAACGAATTGTTGTTTCTCTTAACTTCGTCATTAAACCATAATAATTGTTTACGAGCTTTTATGGCGCTATCTACGGGAGTATACATCAATCTCTGGAAACTTCTCATGATATCTTTATAAAAACTCGGTATTTTAAGTCGGCCGACGTAAGTCATAGCGCGGTCACAACGCAAGAGATCGCTGAGCCGCAAAAAGCCGATACGAGCTTGAAGTAATCGACACCAAGTCGCCTCAGGCTTTTTAATCATCCTACTGATCCATGTCAGTTTGAGCGCTTTATACATTTGTGTAATATCAGTGGCGTTTAAACCACCGTCTTGTACTCTCTGACACAGGGTACTTCGTGCCACCTTTGGAGGCCTACCACGCCATATAACACGCATTATGAGCGATTCCATTTGTTTCAGGTCTGCATTAGGTACCTTATAAGCGAGTGCGATAAACACTAATTGATAAATTAATAAAGATTTTGTGATAGCAATCCTGCCTTTGATGGTTAAACTACGCTGAGACCAGCTATTGATCGTGTTTTTAACTTTATTAATTACCAGATCAATATTGTCGTCAGCACACTGTTCTGTCGCACTGAACCACACACCTAAAATGTTGAGTTTAGATGCAACTTCAATATTTCGCACTGTCTTTTCCTGTCTCTTATATGCGCCCAGCCACATTAACTTCGTTTTACTTTCATTTACACGTAGCCCGGATGCATTACCAAACTCCTCAATTATTTCAAAAACCCTCATTAGAGATTCCTCATCCTTGAGAAACAGGGTTAGGTCGTCCGCATATTGACTCATCTTGACTTCAACATTGCTTATTTCTATGCCATGAATACTTCTCGTTTTTCTTATTCTTATGGCAAGCAATTCCGCCGCCAAATTAAATATCATCCCGCTTAGCGGTGATCCTTGAAAGGTGCCACGAGTAGAGGGAAACCACTCTGACGTAGTTCCGTTGTTCTTAATAGATAGCTGGGTTCCAGAATACAAAAGCTTCACCCAGCAGCAAAAATTGGGACCAAAATTAAAGGATTCAAGCGTGAACCATAAGAACTCATGTTCCAGGGAATCGAACGGATTCTTATAATCTACAGCCAATAATACCCCTGGTAAGTCGTCCATATTACAGTAAGAAATTATATCTGCAATGAGTCTTAAATTTTCCCCAATGTACCTCCCTTTAATA
Organism: Chirona hameri; assembly: GCA_036785665.1. NCBI lineage: Eukaryota > Metazoa > Arthropoda > Thecostraca > Balanomorpha > Balanidae > Chirona > Chirona hameri. Next base: position 45,357 of record JAXIVJ010007239.1, on the reverse strand, counting down.
AAACCGGTTTGATTGTCATGTACTAGTTTACTAATAACTCCCGCTAATCTATTCGCTATGACCTTTGCAAGTATTTTATCAATCACGTCCAACAAACAAATCGGTCGCTTGTTTTTCAACATTCTCTGATCGCCTTTCTTAGTAGTCAGAGTAAGAATCCCCGTTCTGTGTGTAATGAACAACTCCTTTCTGTCCCTCGCATCGTTAAAATAGTCTACAATAATTGCGTCCAGTTCCGCCCAAAAGAAAGAGAAAAACTCAGCCGAGAATCTTGGTACTCCTGCTGCCTTATTGCGTGCCATTTTTGCGAGAGCAATTCGACATTCGTCCTTAGTAACTGGCCCTTCGCATTATAATCTCTCCTCTTCATTGTCATCTAACGCAAACGTAACATAATCAGCGAAACTCGGTGCTGAGGCATATAATGAACGATAATGTTTCACACATTCATTTAGTATCGCAGAGTTGCCACGAATAACGTTACCATCTTCCGCTTTTAATGCTGATATGTTAGCTTCGGTACTGCGTTTATTTGCTAACCTCAGAAAATACTTGGTGGATTTTTCGCCCTCTTCTATCCACTTTGCTTGCGTGCAAAGCATAGCAAATTTACCACGATTAACTTTATCATGATCAAGTTTATTTTTCGCCCTCTCGTATTCACCCACCAAAGCACCAGAAGGATTATCAGCCTCCAACTCATTTACTTTATCATATAATTAATTTTCCTCTAATCTCTTTTCTCTAGATATGGTCTTACTTTTCTTTATTGCTATAACCCTTATATTACTCAGTAGCATTTCCACTTCCACGCCTTTTTTAATGTTACCTGCGTAGTAACCCTGACCTGCTTTAACGTCTGTAATTTCCTGTCTCACTGATCCCACAAATGCCTCACAATTGAGTAACTCATTATTGAAACGCTAAATACCGGGTCCACGTTTTTCCGTACTAAAGTCAGCGTATACGCTGATAACATTGTGGTCACTCAAAATCCCAGCGTCTATCCGGCTTCGTACCACCTCATTAGTAAATACAACGTTGCTGACAAATATGAAATCAATCCGTGATTGCTGTAGTGGTGTCGTCCTGCGCCACGTATATCGTCTGGTCGTGGGATGTTGCATTCTCCAAACATCTACCAATTCAAATTCATCTTGAGTATACCGCAACTTTTTGGCGGATCTGGTATTGCTATACTCTGCCTGATCACTGTCAAGTGCTCCAAGCTTTATATTGAAATCACCGCTTGCAAACGTGCGACGATTTGAGTGAGCTAATAAGATGTCTCTTACCAAATCTAAAAAATTCACATTTCTTGCTCTGATCATTCACTGCGGGGGCGTACACTGACAAAAGAAGCAAGCGGCCTGACTCGCTGCCCACTTCTAAACAAACTAACCGGCCGTCATTATCTGAATATACTTCAGTAACTCTGTTTGGGTATCCTGAAGGGAACATTATCGCAACGCCTCTCGGGTGCCGAGTCGGGAGGGTCGGTCTGCGCGGCCTGGTTTTTTTTTCCAGCCAGCTGGCGCGGGGTGCGTGGTGTCTGGGCATGGCCGAGTGACCGGCCAGTGAGCTCCTGGGCGGCGGCGGCCCGTTGGCATTGCAGCGCGGTGCAGTGACTGCCGTTTCCAGCATGATTGCTGCAATGGATCTGCGTTTTGAAGCGGCTACTCAAACGTGAGTGACATTCTGGTCAGTGACATTCTGTCTGCGTGCCGCTGGATTGGACGGAACGGACTCGACAGTGATGCAGCCAGGCAGTGACAGTGACGAGACCGACTTTAACACTGACTGTGCAGCGTCCGGCGCTGAGAGTGGTGCTTGCGCTCCGCCTCCTGGCAGCCGTACCCGGCAGATCTCTGTCCCGGAGATGGTGCGGCGCGCCGCGGGACGCAAGCGCCAGATGCCCAGCCGCGGCTCCCAGTCGCCGCGCGACACGGCCTCGCCTGGGGCCAAGCGACCGGCCGCTGCACCGGGCGCCGGAGGAGTAGAGCTGAGTGAGACAGCCCTGGCGACAATCCAAGGCATGGTTGACAGCGCCGTCGCCAAGGTGGTAGCCATCTACGAGCCCAAGCTGCAGCAGTGTGATTCCAGACTGGATCAGCTAGAGGGGGAGCTGATGGACAGAGACCTCGAGATCCGACGCCTTAGGGACCAGCTGGAGGTGCGTGACAACGCCCTCGAGCAACTGAGCGAGCGCGTTGAAAGCATGGACGCCAACCGCCGCCTGTCGTCCTTAATTCTTACATGTGATGACTTTCGTCCCCGCCAAAACAATGAGGACATCGAGGAGAGAGTCGTGGAGGTGCTGAGAAGGCGGCTCCCGAACCTTCGCATCGCCTCTGCCGACATCGAGGTCGCGCACCGGTTGCAGGCGGACAACAAGGTGATAGTGAAGTTCATCAAGCGTCTTCAGCGAGACGAGATCTACGAGAGCCGCTTCTCTCTGTTCGGCCCTGGTGCCCGCCCTGGGGCACGTGATGGTGGCGCTGGCGTGCCCCGTCATCAGTTGGCTCCGCTCTACATTTCGGAGAGCCTCACGCCGGCCAGGACGGCTCTGTACCAGGAGTTGCTCCGCGCCAGACGACCCGAGAACGGCCAGCTTGTCGCCTCCGTCTTCAGCCGGCGCGGCATAGTGTGGTGCCGCAGGGAGAAGGGCGGCGCTAACATCAGCGTGCCCGACGAGCAGCACTTGCGGCGCATCCTGGGCGGGGCGCGCTTCCCGCCGCCACCGCTGGCGGCGGCGGCGTCTTCAGGGCGCCGCTTGCCGGCTCGCCGTCCGCCGGGGATTCCGTCTGCCGGGCGCGGTGGGGGGCCGCCATCGTCTGGACGTCTTCACCCGTCTGGGTTCCCCGCGCGTCCACCGTCGGGTTCGGATGGGCACCCGCCTCGTTCGGCCCAGTCTGCGAGTCCGGTGGCCGGCGGCCCGCCGCCGCCGGCTGCTGGGCCGCGGCCGCTGCTGGTCCGGACTCCGCCTCGCTGCTGCGGCCGGAGTCGGTCCCTCCCGGATCTGACGGTCCGGCGGCCGCCGGGGCGGCTTCTACTCCGGTGGAGCTGCCTGATGGTGCCGGGGCGGCGCCGGACCGCGCCGCCGGCGGGGCGGACTGATCTCCGGTAAAGTGTGATGCTTGTGCCGAGGTCTGTGGGCCGCTCAGGCTGCTTGTTGGGTGTCCGCATCTGTGGTCACGTGCGGCAGTGAGCGCGTCACCTATGTTTCTTCAGAGTCGGCGTTGGGTTATTGCAAACGCTAGTTTGACCACCGGGCGTTTGCCGACCGATATCGGCTGACTGGGACAGCTGTTTCTGCGTGTTTCTGTGTGCTGACTGGGACAGCTGTTTCTGCGTGTTTCGGTGTGCTGACTGGGACAGTTGTTTCTGTGTGTTTCTGTGTGCTGACTGGGACAGTTGTTTCTGTGTGTTTCGGTGTGCTGACTGGGCCGGACAGTTGGGGAAAAAACCGTCCGTCCACACTGACATTGGTATGCCGGGTGCGGCTGTGCTATGATCGTGGTCTGTGTTATCGGTTGAGTCTGTTCAGTTGCGCTGGTGGGCGGCCGTCGCCCGGGGCCGCGCGCCGAGCGGGTCAGTGTTTGGGGCGTTGTCCGTTCGGAGCCCGGCGCTCGAGGGGAGGGGGGGGAGGGTCCAACGTGTGTGAGACCCAGCCCATTGGGGAGATATCGTCAGGTCGCGAGGCCGCTAGCGGTGTACAGCAGTGCGTACCGCGGAAGACCTTTGTATTTGGAGATGCTCTGCACTCGCGTACATCCGGGAACTGAGTTAGATACGGATCTCGTGAGGCCAACCACCATTTGCGCACCAAGTACCTACTGTAACACCATGTCACTTTTTATAATAAACACCATTGTAATATCTAGGAATGAGTAATCAATTTGAGGCCAATATAGGCAACTTTGCAAAAATATCGATTGTAACATTCAATGTGCGTGGTCTGCGTGACCGAGTGAAGAGGCGCTCGTTATTTCGTCACATTAGAATTACATACCCTCACAGCTTAGTAGTTCTACAGTAAACGCACTCGGGGCCAAGCATGAAATTTATCTGGCGAGCTGAATGGAAAGGAATGATCGTGTTCTCCCATGGCTCTGAATCAAGACAGGCTGGTGTAGCCATTCTCTTTCCGACAGATTTTCCTTACGCTATACGGGAGCGACGCGTTGACTCTGATGGACGCTTCGCAGTCGCAGAAATTATAGCTCATAGCCAGAAATTGATTATCTTAGGAGTTTATGGGCCTGCCACTGACAACCAACAGGAAAAATGTGAATTCCTCGATCTCGTGAGAGAGCTTCTTACTTATGGAAACCACAATTCACTGCTAGTCAGTGACTTTAACATAAAACTCAATGCGATAGACTCTGACAGTAAAACCTTTAAAAGAACGAGAGCCACAATAAAATTACTTGACTTACTTGATGAGTTTGCTTTAGAAGATTGTTGTAGAGCTCAACACCCAACAACCAAACAGTTCACATGGCGGAGACCCGCCCCACTGCAGCAGTCTCGCATTGACTACATTTTCGCCAGTTGTAGTTTGGTTCGTTATAATACAGCAAAGGCAAGGATCGATGCAGGCATTCTTAGTGACCATAGCTTTGTTGTTCTCGATATATACATAGCCTTTGAGCAACGCGGCCCAGGAATTTGGAGATTTAACAACAATCTGCTGGAAGATGATGAGTTTACTGAATCAGTAAGGTCCGAGATCATAGATGCGACTACCAAGGTAGGCATATACAACGGTGATATAGCCAAGGGCGTTAAGGTGGAAATGCTGTTAAGCAGCATCAGAGTAATTGCAATTAAGCGTAGTAAAACATTAGCGCGCGAACTTCGACTGGAAGAGAACCTTTTATACAATAAAGTAAGCGAATTGGACGCAGGATTGTTGCAATCATCTAGCGATCAAGTAAACACTCAGAAACACTTTTGAGAATTTTTGCTGAATGCTCTTCCCTGAAAAACCTGCACGGTTTCCATTTCGAGACCTTTCAGTGGATGGTCTCGCCTGATACATCTACATGGTCTCCGCGTTGGTTGTTGAAAGTTAATATGTCTCCAGCTGACAGTGTTATGTCTCTGAGACCATCAGGCAGTCAACGAATTAGAAAAGTCTGTCGCGATCGAGGATCGAACCCGCGGGATGTTTTAGCAGTCACCTGTTGAGAACAGTGGATGATCTCCTGAGAGAACCCTGAAATTGAATTCATTCCATGCAGATGGCGCCACCATAGCACTGCAGGTGTCGCTGTAATCGCAACGACGGAAACCGACTTTTATTAAAGTAAATATCGAATAACTATTATTTTTTTCGATCGTTTTGATTTGTAAATATTACTTTCATACCATCATTTGTTAACCAAACAATATTAATACACGGAAAGTCGGTAAGTATCAACCTCACCCAGCAATTGCCTTGGTTGGTACCGTCTTTTTGCTTGTTCTGGTATATGCCACGCCGTAGTTCAGTGGTAGAGCGCTCGCTTAACACGCGCCCTGGAGGGGGGGCGAAATCCGCCCACCCCTCCGGTTTTTCGAGGATAGCGCGCGCAGCGCCGCCGTTTTTTGTATACCTGTTTAGAAATGAACTTCCCGCATTATGTAAAATTCTTGGCCTCAGGTCATCTCAGGTCAGGTCACCAGACCAGGTCACGTGATGACCTCAACTCAAAAACGTTTGCAGTAGTACCACAGCCACAGTTTTACGCCGATAGGTTTCAATCTTGCAAGACTTCATAAAGTCATAGATACCAACAATTTGTTTTTCTCGGATTTCTAATATCGGTGACCTAAGGTCAGGTCAATTTTGTGACCGCCAACACGGTTTTATCAATAACTATCGACATAATGAAGATAGAGAAAAGAAAACGGTGCCAATATGTTTGTTTCGTCGAGACACGTCTCCCAATATGCAACATGACCAACTTGGGTCACCACTTGACCTTGACCTGAGGTCAAATTTCTCAGTTGACCTAACCCGGTCACCATGAATATGATTTGAAGCGCCTTGACAAGACACACGCGATGGCGTAAACATTATTGCTTTATCTTTATTAGGTAAAAGGTTATTTGGGGAAAACAGTTTTGAAAACAATCACTTTTTTGACATTCGATGACCTCTGGAGCCTAAACTATTGACCTGAGCTCAAATCTGAGGACACCTATGTCGATTGCATTTTTCAATGACTTTCGATTGTTTTTTTCCATTTGCTGCTAACTATCATAGTTCCCGAGATATTTGGGAGTGTTCGAACCGAAGTCTTGAAACTTGAAAATCTGACCCTTGATGACCTCTGGTGACCTCAATATTGACCTGAGAAAAAAAAATAACGAAATACTTTCGAAAGAGCTTGTCTCGAGCTATCTAACGTCGTTTCCCGCTTGTCGCTACGTTGCGTGGTTTTCGAGATCATAGGGGGGGGCGAAATCCGCCCCCCCCCCTCCAGGGCGTGTAATTATCAGAGGCCCTCCAGGGCGCGTGTTAACATGTGAAGGGTCCCCGGTTCAATCCCGGCCGGCGCCGATACGTTTTTCAGGCATTCTCAAGCAAGACCTTGAGCTCACGCTGAGAACCTTGACAAAAAAAAAGATAATCTTGAGACCAAAAGACCCCCTCGAAAGTTCTCGTAAAATGTGGCTCTCTGCAGAGACTAAATCGACCCCTGTATGGTCTCTGAGATCTCTCAAGAGTCTCCGATGTCTGTCAGTGAAGGATGAGTATGACAGGAGCCGCCAAAGGCTAGATGAGATAAAATTAAAACGAGGAAAAGCTGCCATCTCGCATCACAGTCAATATGGATGGAAGAGGGTGAAAAATCAACTAAGTACTTTCTTAGAATGGCACAGCAGAAAACTGCTCAAAAGGCGATCACAGCAATTAGAAAGGACGACGGGTCCATCGTAAGGGGCAATAAACCGATATTAAAAGAATGTGCTGATTATTATGAGACACTTTACGCGTCGAAAAACATAAACAGGGACAAGTTTAAGCGTTTTGCCCCGCGCAATAACGCTCCTCGTTTGTCCGAAAAAGAAAAAGCCGCATGTGAAGGGCCCATTACGAAACAAGAGGGTAAGGTCGCTCTTTCAAAAATGGCACGTAATAAGGCCTCGGGGATATCAGGATTTTCTGCCGAATTTTTTGCTTCCTTTTGGGACGATCTTGGAGACATAGTAATAGAATATATCAACGAAGCAAGAGAAAATGGCAAATTTTCCATTACACATCGAAGGGGTGTCTTGACACTCATTCCAAAAAAGATGACCAGAGGAGACTGGAAAATAAAAGACTAATATGTCTATTAGATGTATTGTATACATTAGTAGCGAAAGTAATGGCGATTTGGCTCGAACTGGTTATAGACAAAATAATTCATCGAAGCCAAACAGGGCTTTTAAAAGGTCGGTACATTGGCGAAAATCTTAGACTTGTTGCGGATGTTATTGAGTATTGCAACATGGATGATTCTGAAGGACTTCTGCTTGCTTTGGATTACAGAAGCGCCTTCGATTCTCTTGAGCATGAGTTCATGCTGTTCACTCTTGATTGCTTTAATTTTGGTCCTAACTTACGATCCTGGGTAACGCTGCTGTATAGCGGGGCGCAGCTTTCAGTTTCGAACAATGGTTATACATCACAATGGTTCCCCTGTACAAGAGGCACATTTCAAGGGTCACCTTTGAGTGGATTACTTTTCATTTTAGCTGTAGAATTGCTAGCGATTAAGATAAGGGAAGCGGATAACATCAAAGGGATCGTGATCAATGACCAAGAGATTAAGATCAGCCAGTACGCCGACGACGGAACTCTGTTCCTTCGGAACACAAAGTCAGCTGAGCATGCTTTTGAGATGCTCGTTACATTTCAACATGCTTCCGGATTGGAATTGAATTTACGCAAAACAAAGCTACTTTGGCTCGGACAGTACCGATTCGTCCGTGATACTATACAAGACATCGAAGCAGTATCGATGGTTAAAATCCTCGGGATCTGGTTCAGTGCGACAAAACGATGTGATGAGGAAAATGTAGCTCCAGTAATTCGCACAATTAAACATACATTAAACTCCTGGTCACAGCGTTGCCTGACCTTAAAAGGCCGCATAGTGGTTTCCAAAACGCTTTTAGCTTCACAGATTGTCTATCTAGCAATGTGTGCGCACATCCCTAGGGCAGACTTAGATGCAATCCAGAGACTAATCATGCATTTTTTGTGTGGAGTGGAAGGCCTCCCAAAGTTGCCAAAAAGGCCTTGTTTCAGACAACGGAAAAAGGTGGCTTGAAAGCACTAGATATTTCCAGCTTCTATGCGTCCCTCAAGTTGACTTCGATTAAACGAATAGCTACTTGCCTCGACGCTCCATGGAGGCAAATTTTACAACGCCGCCTACGCGAATACAAGGCAAATGATCTAATTACAAATAATATGAGTGAAAGCTGTCTACAGCAATTGAAAATCCCTAAATTGTATAAAGACATTATAAGTAGCTATCACAATCTGTGCGCAACACCAGTGAATAGCGCTTACCAAGTCCGATTGCAAAGTCTCTGGCATAACGATGCAATTATAATCAATGCGAAACTTGCATTTATGAAGGCTATGTACAGATGCGGCATCGTTATCATTGACGACATTGTTGGGAACAATGACAGGATTATGGATTATCACCAGATAATACATAAATTCTCACGCCTAAGAATCGATTTCCTCTCTATCCGTAGCTTAACGAGTGCGATTCCCAGGGATTGGAAAGAGTTGGTTTACAGAAGTCCCAACTGTACAGTTGGAGGCGAAGATAGGGAGGACATTTTCTTCCCCGTTACCGAATACACCCGAATGTGTTTGAAATATGTAAAAAGTCAACATTATTATAAACGACTTGTCGTTGGACATCAACCCACAGCCGAAATAAAATGGGTAGCAGAAGGTGTCAACGTTCACAGCTGGTGTAACATACATCTTGTCCCGTATAAATGCACCAATTCTACCAGGATTCAGTCGCTTCATTTCAGAATTGTTCACCGATATATTCCCACTTGAAAATTCCTATGTACCAGGGGTATTACGGGTAGCCCGCTATGTCTCAATTGTTTTGCTGTCGATACCTTGCAACATTTCTTCTGCGACTGCGAAGATGTGAAACCCCTCTGGGAGCTAATAATGAGTAAATTAGAGCACACTTTTAAATTATCTGAACATTGTATGTCTCATGAAAATAGCTTGCTTGGCATCCCGGGTGCGCCTCCTGTCGTAAATTTAATAATGTTGTTACTTAAGCAACATATAGTAACATGTAAACTAGGGCAAAGCGAAAGATTATCTCAGTTACGTTTAGAATCCTTCAAGGGAATAATTAAACAACATTATCAAGCACAATTTCTGATAGCAAAAAAAAAATGGCAAGGTAGAAAAAGTAAGAAAAAAGTGGCATGGTGTGTTTGACAACGCGAGGAATTTCCTGCTTTTCTAAGGCCGTTTACGAGCTGAACCGTGAAGTGGGGGCCAGAATGTTGTGAGATGAGATAGATGATGTATTCAGAACCTCCACAAAGTGGATTTTATGGTATCCACGTCAATATACATACAAACACGCTGGGTCATACACTGAACACAAACACTAAAAATGCTCGACTGTAATCCAACATTGATTAAAGGACGTGTGTACGTGTTGTCTCGATCGACCCGACGCAAAAATGACAAACGACATGACACAACCATACAGCATACGCATCGCACGTCTGGCTATTTATAGGCAACCACCGGCCCCACGCAGCTACCTACACAATCACATGCTTCAGATCAGCGTGCTGTTCCAGGTCTTGGTCGCTCTACAGAGAAAACTGCGTCTCGCGAACTCAGTCCGTACTCGTGGCAGCTGCAGCTGGCCACTCTCGGTCGCTCGAGTACTGCGACTGGACTGTGCAGATCGAGAGACGAGTTGCATCCGCAGAATCTCCGACGCATCTGACGCTGTCAGAAGGCGGCGCACTATCGAGAGATCATGTTCATTCAGCATGTCGTCGATTCGTCCCCATCCCAACTCTAGAAGCACTGGGGTCACGTGTTCTCGTCGGCCCAAGCCAGTCACAATCCGAGCACCGAAGTTGATGGCTTTCTGGACACGCTTCTTTTGCTCCCCCGTACAGCTACCCCACACACTGATACAGTACCGCATGTGCGGGAAGACGAGCGCTTCCACGAGCATGCGTTTTGTGTCCTTGGGCACTCTGTGACGCATCCTAGCCAGGCCCACCAAGACCATATAGCAGCGCTGTACAACTGCAGAAACGTGTTTCACCCATGTTAAGTGAGGGTCGACGGTGACTCCCAGGACCTTGACACTGGAAGAAGGTGAGATTTCGTCGTTTCCTAAATGGACTGAAAAGTTGGTGTCCGATTTTTGACGGCTAGATTTAAGAATGATCATTTCTGTTTTGGACGGGTTTATTTTCAGCCTTTTTTGAGTGAACCATTTGAATGCGATAGAGAGATTCATTTCCACTCGTGTTTTGAGGGCCTGCATGTTTGATGGTGCTTCAGTGTCCATGAACTGGGCGTCATCAGCGTACAAGATCACCTTGCCGTGGGGCAGGTGTTGCGTCAGATCGTTCGTGAATATCAGGAATAACACTGGGCCTAGTATGGACCCCTGAATTACCCCGTGCATCACTCCGAGAGCACGTGACGATCCCCTTTTATCGCCTGCGTACGTCCCCGGAGCCAGTCAGCGAACCAGTCTGACCGGATGACATACCATCCGAGCTTGTCTAGGAGACGGCCGTGCTCGACGCTGTCAAACGCCTTCGACGTTTCGGCCGTGACGAGTGACGTAACTAGCAGGGGCGTCGCCACGGGTTTTGGACGGGGGGGGGGACGAATTGATAGACTGGTAATACCTACGGTAATACCTAGATTGATAATACCTACACCTTAACAAATTGAAGCTGGTCAGTCCTGCAGCTGCTACCAAGCATGCAAGAAGGAATAAAATAGCATGTTATTGACCTTATCACAAACTAGAAAACGTACGACATGATCTATGTGGGATATTTTCCATTGATTGTGATCAATTGTGCCTTTGCATACCTAATCAGGGGCGCAGCCAGACCTTCAGAAATGGGGGGGGGCAAGCACCTGGGAGAGGCCCCCATCCCCCCCAAAAAAACCTGGATATGAAAAACTCTACGGATTTCGGCCACTTTATTTTGTGAGGCCCCCTTTTTAGCATTTTTTCTTCTTCTACTTTTGATGAGCTGGATTGGGTCAGGACCCTCAGTAGGCATTGTACTGAGCGCATTACTAATTTGTATTGTTACGTACAGGAGAGAAAACATATCTTAACCATGACAACAGGTGAGGGTCGGCTTTTGAGTGTGGGGGCGGCTGAAATGACAAATAAATATATCCCCATTTTGATAGTGTATTTAAGCCTTTGCAGCATTTTTTTATGTGGATTTTCATGTTATAGTAGGTAGGTATGTACTTGTTAGTTAGCGCCGCGAAGCGGCGCGAAATTTGTACGGTTTTGCCTGATAAAACCCAGAAATATAGGCCTTGTAGAGGATAATAAGCTAAAAATGATATTCATTCAATTCAGCGTTACGACGAACCGATGACGATGATTATGGCTTCGTTATGACGATGACTACCGATGTGACGCCGCGAAGCGGCGTGAAAATGTTAATTTTAGATCCTGGAAAACTAAATGTTAATATTGGAACCAGACCGTGAGGTGAGATGGCTTGGGGAGATGGTCCTGGCCTGTTTTGACTATTAGCTCTTCGGTCCAGAAAATTGTGCACCGCTGGAGCAGCTTCCGAGTGCCGATCTCCTCGTCTTTGCGTTCGCGTCGCCTTTTTCGGAACTCGGAAAACTAGCTAAACATGTAGCCTGCTTGAAACTTAGAAGTTAATATTTTATGAAGGGAATGGGCCCTGGGGCCAGCAATTACCGCCAAGGAGAGCCTCTGCCAGACACTTAATGCAATTATTTTCCCCATTTTCCAAATTTGTATAAGCAATTGCGAAACTTGTGTCATGCCGCGAAGCGGCGCGACATTTTCCAGTTTTTGACATAGCTGGATTTTTACTGCACTGCAAAGACAATTTTTACGATAAATTGTTATTTTTTCCCTAAAAAAGTGTGTGTGTGTGTGTGAGAGGGAGGGTTCGACCCTACCCCGCCTTCTAAAAGTGGGGGAAGTTTGCCCAGACCTCCCCCCGACCCTCCCGTCGGCGACGCCCCTGGCTGACAAATATTGCAGCACACACTCCTGAGAGGAAAATTGTTAAATTGTTTTGTACTACCATAACCCCCCCCCCCCCCACACGAATTCAAAAACGCATCAGACTTATCAAATAACCATTTTGAAACCCAAGAAAACATTGCACCAGGTGGGTCAGAGTACAGCACATTACCGCTCATTATAACCGCGGCGACCACGGCTAGCAGGCGCTCCAGCTATAGCAGGCGCTGCAGGCGACGGCTAGCAACCCCTGGGCAGGCTCGAGGGCCCCGTTCACAGACTCAATGGTCCTCTGGATAAGCTTGAGGGGGCCCTGAACAGACTCAATGGCCCCTTGGCAAGCCGAGAGGCCCCTAAGCAGACTCTAATAGCCCCTGTGCAGGTTCGAGAGGCCGCTGAACAGGATCAATGGACCATTGGGAAAGCTCGAGAGGCCCCTGAACAGACTAATGGCCCCTAGGCAGGTTCAAGAGGCCCTTGAACAGACTCAATGGGCCCCTGGGCAAGTTCGAGAGGCCCCTGGGCAGGTTCGAGAGGCCCCTGAACAGACTCAATGGGCCCCTGGGCAAGCTCGGGAGGCCTCTGGGCAGGCTCTAATGGCCCCTGGGCAGGTTCGAGAGGCCCCTGAACAGACTCGATGGTCCTCTGGGAAAACTATAATGGGCCCCTGGGCAGGTTCAAGGGGCCCCAAAACAGACTATAATGGGCCCCTGGCCAGGCTCGAGAGGCCCCTGAACATACTCAATGGGCCCCTGGACATGCTCGAGAGGCCACTGGGCAGGTTTGTTGGGCCGTGGGTGGGCTCAATTGACCCCTAGACAAGTGGGCATGCTCTAGAGGCTCCTGGGCAGGTTTTTGAGGCCCCTGAGTGGGCTCAATGGGCCCCAGGGCATGCTCGAAAGGTCCCTGGGCATGTTTTTGCACACTTGAGTGGGCTCAATGGGCCCCTGGACATGCCCAAGAGGCCCCCTGGGCCGGCTTTGAAAGCCCTTCAGTGTCTCTGAAGGCCCTTGACATGCACCAGAGTAACCCTTGCCTGGTTTGAGGGCTCTTCTGTGACTTTTTGAAAGCCATTTAGCTAATGCAAATGGTATCTGGGCCAATCTCGGCGGGGCCCCCTGTGACCCGTAAGGGGGGGGGGGGGTAATTACCACCCTTGCCCCCCCCCCTGGCTGCGCCCCTGTACCTAATGCCATACAATACATTTTCGATTAATTATGTACCAACCTTTTTTTGAAGAACCTTCTTATATCCATATTTATTTCAACCACGGTTAAAACACGTGGGAAAGAAAAGACTAAAGAGGCAAATGTGGTAGGGACAGGCACAGAAGTCAGAACAGACAGACACTATGTTTTATTAGGACACAGTACACAAAGTGTGCCGTAAACAACCAACAGAGCCCATTTCGCGCCATACCTCATGTCTTCTGCTGTTGAAACGCTGTTTAAATTGCTGCCAAATTCCCTTCAAAAGGGAAAAAAAGTCAAAAGGAGGAAAAGGCCGAGCACATGCTTTTCCAAACGCCTACGATATTGACAAAATGCATTGTTTCCGAGTGAAGTGCAGATAAATGCCTGGGGAGACTGTCCAAAACTGGAGGGGATAATCCCCCCCCAGCCTAACGGCTGGGGGGACGGTGTCCCCCCGCCCCCCCTGTGGCGACGCCCCTGACAGATACATACATACATACATACATACATACATACATACATACATACATACATACATACATACATACATACATGCCTGCCTGCCTGCCTGCCTGCCTGCCTGCCTGCCTGCCTGCCTGCCTGCCTGCCTGCCTGCCTGCCTGCCTGCCTGCCTGCCTGCCTGCCTGCCTGCCTGCCTGCCTGCCTGCCTGCCTGCCTGCCTGCCTGCCTGCCTGCCTGCCTGCCTGCCTGCCTGCCTGCCTGCCTGCCTGCCTGCCTGCCTGCCTGCCTGCCTGCCTGCCTGCCTGCCTGCCTGCCTGCCTGCCTGCCTGCCTGCCTGCCTGCCTGCCTGCCTGCCTGCCTGCCTGCCTGCCTGCCTGCCTGCCTGCCTGCCTGCCTGCCTGCCTGCCTGCCTGCCTGCCTGCCTGCCTGCCTGCCTGCCTGCCTGCCTGCCTGCCTGCCTGCCTGCCTGCCTGCCTGCCTGCCTGCCTGCCTGCCTGCCTGCCTGCCTGCCTGCCTGCCTGCCTGCCTGCCTGCCTGCCTGCCTGCCTGCCTGCCTGCCTGCCTGCCTGCCTGCCTGCCTGCCTGCCTGCCTGCCTGCCTGCCTGCCTGCCTGCCTGCCTGCCTGCCTGCCTGCCTGCCTGCCTGCCTGCCTGCCTGCCTGCCTGCCTGCCTGCCTGCCTGCCTGCCTGCCTGCCTGCCTGCCTGCCTGCCTGCCTGCCTGCCTGCCTGCCTGCCTGCCTGCCTGCCTGCCTGCCTGCCTACCTACCTACCTACATACATACATACATATATATATATATATATATATATATATATATATATATTATATATATATAATATATATATATATATATATATATATATATATATATATATATATATATATATATATATATATATATATATATATATATATATATATATATATATATATATATATATATATATATATATATATATATATATATATATATATATATATATATATATATATATATATATATATATATATATATATATATATATATATATATATATATATATATATATATATATATATATATATATATATATATATATATATATATATATATATATATATATATATATATATATATATATATATATATATATATATATATATATATATATATATATATATATATATACATATATATATTATGTATATGCCTATGTGTGCATATGTATGTTTCGATGTGTGTATATATGTATATATGTATCTGCGGGTTGTCAAAACGTCGGTGGCCTATAATTGAATGCATGCGATTGTTGTTCTCCACTGTGCCTTGTTATTTTGTGATATCATTGTTCCTTGCTGATGAAGCTTCAATAGCGAAATATCTAATATAATTTCGGCCTTATTTATTTCTTTACATACTTATTATGAGGTTACAGGTTATTTTAATTCTCATCATCATGATTAACTTCACACAGAGTTTTCGCCACCTTAGATGAATGCTGTTCTGCTGCATTTGGTTGCACAAGATCTACAAATGATTCGCTATTTCTAAATTGGGTGAACAAGCGCCGGATTTGAGCGCAAAAAGTGTGGTACGTTCCAACGCGCTTTCCCATTGCAACATACAGGCATTTTAATCCAGCTGCAATTAACGAGGTAACTGGCCAATCCCCATGCATTATAATCACGTAGGTGGGAAATCAAAAGAATTGTGTGTATTCTCTTAGAGGTAAATTATTGTGGGATTTGCCATGTGGACGAAAAACAGCAAACTTGCTAAAAATGTATTTGTGTCAAAGAGTACAAACATTAAAATTGGCACGCAACCTTCAACTGTTCACATCACGCGGTATTGCTTAGCATGTTAACTATGAATTATGAAAATGAGATACAGCAGGTGAGCACCAAACACGCAGCGAACCCCTTTATATTATAAACCAGAACTGGCAGGGGCGCATCCAAGTTCACGCGAGCAACCACCCAATGAAAACAGCCTTCCTTTCTGGACTAGCAGAGCAAGCACTCTCAGCAGAGCAAGCAGCGGTCGTTTTACCTGCATCGCGATCCCCATGCTCTAGCTACCCCCATGCCCTGTCCAACGTTCCTGCTCCATTTCCCAGATGATGACCACGGCGTCGTAGCTAATCTCGCATGTTGCATTCTGAAGCTCTGTGCTATATAGATGTCACTAGCCGCGATGCACAGATGTCGCAAGTCACGCAATGTCGCTACAGTTCGTCGTGGAGCGCAGCGCCGAAGTCTGTGGCCTGCGAGCCGACGAACAGGTCGTATTTGTCCAGTATCTCCTCCTTGCTGAGCACGCTGTCCCGGTTGGCGTCCGCCTCGTGGATCAGGTGCTGGCTCTCCGTGACGGAGTGGTCGTAGTCGTCCGGCATTACCCAGGCCTTCACCTGCCGTGACAGAGCGAGGTCAGACAGTCAGACAGTCAGACAGGACAGACAGGACAGACACAGAGACAGACAGGACAGACAGACACAGAGACAGACACAGAGACAGACACAGAGGACAGACACAGAGACAGACACAGAGACAGACACAGAGACAGACACCGGAGACAGACACAGAGACAGACACAGACACAGAGACAGACACAGAGACAGACACAGAGACAGACACAGAGACCAGACACAGAGACAGACACAGAGACAGACACAGAGACAGACACAGAGACATACACAGAGACAGACACAGAGACAGACACAGAGACAGACACAGAGACCAGACACAGAGACAGACACAGAGACAGACACAGAGACAGACACAGACACAGACACAGACACAGGACACAGACACAGACACAGACACAGACACAGACAGCAGACACAGACACAGACACAGAGACAGGACCACAGAGACAGACACAGAGACAGACACAGAGACAGACACAGAGACAGACACAGAGACAGACACAGAGACAGACACAGAGACAGACACAGAGACAGACACAGAGACAGACACAGAGACAGACACAGAGACAGACACAGAGACAGACACAGAGACAGACACAGAGACAGACACAGAGACAGACACAGAGACAGACACAGAGACAGACACAGAGACAGACACAGAGACAGACACAGAGACAGAACCAGAGACAGACACAGAGACAGACACAGAGACAGACACAGAGAGACAGACACAGAGACAGACACAGAGACAGACACAAGAGACAGACACAGAGACAGACACCAGAGACAGACACAGAGACAGACACAGAGACAGACACAGAGACAGACACAGAGACAGACACAGAGACAGACACAGAGACAGACACAGAGACAGAACACAGAGACAGACACAGAGACAGACACAGAGACAGACACAGAGACTAGACACAGAGACAGACACAGAGACAGACACAGAGACAGACACAGAGACAGACACAGAGACAGACACAGAGACAGACACAGAGACAGACACAGAGACAGACACAGAGACAGACACAGAGACACAGACACAGAGACAGACACAGAGACAGACACAGAGACAGACACAGAGACAGACACAGAGACAGACACAGAGACAGACACAGAGACAGAACACAGAGACAGACACAGAGACAGACACAGAGACAGACACAGAGACAGACACAGAGACAGACACAGAGACAGACACAGAGACAGACACAGAGACAGACACAGAGACAGACACAGAGACAGACACAGAGACAGACACAGAGACAGACACAGAGACAGACACAGAGACAGACACAGAGACAGACACAGAGACAGACACAGAGACAGACACAGAGACAGACACAGACGACAGACACAGAGACAGACACAGAGACAGACACAGAGACAGACACAGAGACAGACACAGAGACAGACACAGAGACAGACACAGAGACAGACACAGAGACAGACACAGAGACAGACACAGAGACAGACACAGAGACAGACACAGAGACAGACACAGAGACAGACACA